>JAYKAV010000378.1:1574696-1612157 GCA_035582835.1 Phoebastria nigripes | reverse complement strand
GCTGCAACCTCCTTTCAGGTAGTTGTAGAGCGCGATAAGGTCTCCCCTCAGCCTCCTCTTCTCCAGACTAAACAGTCCCAGTGCCCTCAGCCGCTCCTCGTAAGACTTGCTCTCCAGACCCTTCACCAGCTTCGTTACTCTTCTCTGGACACGCTCCAGCACCTCAATGTCCTTCTTGTAGTGAGGGGCCCAAAACTGAACACAGTATTCCAGGTGCGGCCTCACCAGTGCCGAGTACAGGGGGACGATCACCTCCCTACTCCTGCTGGCCACACTATTTCTGATASAGGCCAGGATGCYGTTGGCCTTCTTGGCCACCTGGGCACACTGCCGGCTCATGTTCAGCCGGCTGTCAACCAGCACCCCCTGTCCTCCAGACACAGGATCTGGACTCGGTAGATCTTGATGCAACCCACAGTGGTTATTCTTTTGCATTGGTGCTTAGTAGCATTGGTGCAGTGCGGAGGTGAGATTTTTCCAGGGTCTGCAGCATCCTGCCATTCACTTACAACTGCAGAGGCTCGCTCCAGGCTGTAATTCACCTAACGCATCCCTGCCCTTCTGTCTTAATAGAAAAAAAACAGCGAATGAAGTGGGAACATGTTAGAGCAGCATAATGTGGTGACGATGCTGAACCGATTGTTTCTTGGCCTGGGTTTGCATCGCTTCCTCTGCATGGGTCGGAAACCGTTCTCCCTTTCAAGGGAGAGCCCAAATACGACCAGTGCTTGGTCCYGAGCCCGCCCTTCCACTGCTGGGATTTTTCTGCCCTCTTCATCCGTCTCCAGAGGGGCAGACCTATTTCTGCTTGCTCATGTGCTTTGGAGAGCCCTCAACAGTTAAAAGTGCAGTCCTCGGAGGAARTCTGTGCGGAGACCAACCTGGGACAGGATCCAGCCTGGGAGAAAAAGCCATTTAGATGCCTTGCAGAGAGGAGAAGCGCTCGGATGCCGATCGAGCCTGGGGTGTGCCCCTGCCAGGGTCCCTTGACATGTCAGCACACATCGATCTGCACCAGACGACGGGGTGACCCGTCTTTCCCAGGGGAAGCTGAGAGGCTTGAAAGGAAAGCTCTGAGATGTTTATTGTTGAATTTAAAGAGTCAGAGACACTGGAATGACCTTTGGTGTGATGAAAATAGGACTAAACRGCGAGCAAATTAAACACCTGTTGTGGGGGGAAAAGGTGGAGCACTGGAAATGCAGGGGAGCAAATGTTTATGAGGGCTATGATTAAGAAATAATTCTGCAACACGCTGTTCGTGACAGTTAAAGAAGCTGTCATCCTGTTTGCTTGCTGCTGATATTCAGGGGAAATTTGATTTCTCCTGCGCCTGTCGGAGCGAGAGCTGTCGGGTCTGCTCCCCGCATTTGCTGGGAAACGTGGGCATTTCTCACGCCTCGAAACGCGCCAAACAGGGAGGGTAAGCAGGTGGTGAAATCACCCATTTTGTTCTTCATTTCCACTGAGACTTATCTGGCCACTAGATCGGCAAGTTTGGGATGGAAATGAGTTATTTTTGCTGAATATTGCAGCAGCATCTGGAAGGTGGGACTGTTGCTGGGCACTGCCTGAAGTCTTCCCAGCCAGGGCTGCTCGCCGTGGGGCCCTATTTTTGCAACAGAGATGAAAGTACTGGTTAAATTTCCCAGATGCTCAGCGAGTTGAAATCATCTGGCTGAAATCAGATGATACATCAGGCTGTTTGTTGCAGGCCAGCAGGTTACTCATGGGCTGGCACGGCTCCGGAGAGCGTGGTGCTGCGACCTTACTGCCCAGGAGGGGTTTGCTGGGACAAGGCACGGCTGCTCGTACCTGCGTGCGTGAGCGAGGGATGCTGTGCCCCTTTGCACACCAGGCCAGGGCATTCAAACGCTGGAACAGGCTTCCTAGAGAGGTGGTCGATGCCCCAAGCCTGTCAGTGTTTAAGAGGCACTTGGACAATGCCCTTAATAATAAGCTTTAACTTTTGGTCAGCCCTGAAGTGGTCAGGCAGTTGGACTAGATGATCGTTGTAGGTCCCTTCCAACTGAAATATTCCATCCCATTCCATTCCCTTCTATTCCCTTCCATTCTTTTCTATTCTATTGACATCTAATGGAGTTGTCTGAAGAAAGGTGCATCCCAGCTCCTGCACTGAGGGCATTTATAGCATGTTCGTGCTTTGCAGCATCAAGCCTTAAGCTCCAGCCACTGCCACCGGCGCTGATAAACCGCAAGAGGTAAGAGGGCAGCCACGAGGTTTGATGTTGGTTTGCTGCTGACCCAGCACAGCTTCCTAAGCAGCGTGGGGCCGAGAGAGCCATGGGCAACCACGACCATGTTTCCCCTAAAATCTCCTGCGTGTTAGCAGCAAGCATCTCTCTGCTGAAGCAAGGGAGCAGGGGAAAGCTGGGCATTCGCTCGCTGCTTTGGCTCTGATGATAGTTGGACCGATGAGATTTAGGGCAGATGACTTGGTCATTAAACAGGCCAAATCCCAACACTGCACATCCAGAAAAGCCTTTTTGGCAGCTGATGAGGAGACACTGAGAGTGCTTCTGCTTGCAGAGGGCTCATAACCATGGGAAGGGAGCACGGTGTCCTCGCTTTATTGGAAAGTACCGTGGCTGCCTTGGGACTCTTTCAGGACCTCGGAACACGGGTATGCAAACAGATTATTAGGGGCTGAGCCTGGGCGTGAATTTGCAAGCTTTCAGCAAATCTGGGGAAAACAAAATGTAGGCGAGTGTGATGACACAGCACTTGGAGCACGAGAGCCAGAGACACTGGCTGCAAAGAAAGAGAGATTTTGTGCCACGCGAGGTGGGATGAGCATCTGTCTAATCTGAAGAGGTTTGGGGCTGCTGGTCGCTAGCAGGGCAGGGAGCAGGCAGGTTCAGCCGTTTGGGAGAACGTGGCTCAGCAGCAAAGTCTGGTTCTGGCATCTTGGACACGTGGGGTTGGAGTTGGTGTAATTTGACTTGGAAATAGGGAATTTGCCTCGGCGACCGAGAGCTCGCTGCTGGAGGCAGTGCCCCTTTGCTTACCAACAGCAAGTGCTTCTTCAGAGGAATTTCTCCTGCCTGAAATAACTCCTGGCAGGGATGTTTTGAAAGAAGGCATCAGCCAGCATTGATTTTGGCTGGGACATGGGCTTACGTGTCCCACACCAGCTGTAAAGCATCACTTGGGATGGTCAGAGAGTCATGCCCTGCAGTGGGGCTCGATGCCCTTGGGTTAGTATCTCCTGGTTTTGAGTGCTTTGCTGGGCAGCATTAGGGATCTCTCATTTACAGCGTAACGGAGTGCAGGAAATGCAAATGTGTGGTTATTATCCCTGCAACTGTTCAGCAGATTCAAATGAGATGCGTCACAAATAAGGCTTCCCATTTATGATCCAGGTTTCTGTCCTGTGTTGGTTCTGATCTCTATTCCTGTGACACATCCAACCTACTAAACCTTTCGGTGCATAACCGGCTGCCTCCCTGGTTTTGCCCACGTCATCCAGGATCAGCGCATCCTGGCTTGGTCAGTCTGTCTCCCTCCTCTGCGGAGCTGAAGGGTAATTGCTGGTGAGCCAGATGTCATCTCGTGGCTGTTGTTTTGCTGATGGAGAGGTTATCCCTTACAGCTACCTAATCGCGGCGAGGCTGCAGCAACTTCCCGTGTGCCAGCCGAGCTGCCGTGCCAGCCCTGTCGCACCTTGCTCAGTCGGAAGGAGTTGGCGTTAGCAAAGACCTACTTTTTAAGCTGTTGGAGCTAAACTGTAAATAATGCATGCTTATTGAAATGCCACCCGGGTAAGTGCTACAGGGCAAGCTGTTGCTTTGGAAGGGGCTTAAGGTTTTCCATTGACTCACTCTGTAAAATGAGCCCTTACGCTGTTCGTTGCCCTCCACAAGTCGTCTGGGTTGCTCCAGAATATAAAACAATTAACCCAAATCGCAGAGTACTATTTTTTTTCCCCCACTGATGAATATTGACCCTGACAAATGCTTGAATTGCCTTTGCTGTTCCTTCATTGAGCAAATGAACTGGCAGCCAGAAGTAGAAATAAAAATCTGGCAGTGAGGCTGGGATGAGGTGATTTGCAGCAGCAGGACATCCCTTCCTACCTCCGTGCTTTTCTGAGCTTGCTCACGCTCTTGCTGCAGCCTTAAAAGCTTCAGGTAGTCACAGGCACTACTAGCGATTTCAAACCTCCATTTCAAGCCACGCTCCTCCTCCTCCTCCTCCTTCCTCTCCCCTCCTGCAACTGGACGAAGGAATAACCCAGTAGTTTTCCTCCCCTTGGAGGGAACATCCATCCCTCCTCCTTGCACTTAGTGGTCCCCTAAATATCTTTTCTAGTCCCATGCCTGATTAGAAAAGGCCTTTGACTGTGAAAAGTGTGATTTTTTTTTTTTTTTTTAAATTATTTTTTAAAAATAATTACGCCTCCGCTTCTTCTGCTTCTGGGGGGAGTGGAAATTAGATTTGCTTTTGACACATGGCGGCGATTATTTAAATCTATCCTCACAACATGGGCTGCGGAGCTGGGAATCAACTCATAGAAATTGTTATTAAATGAGGGAATCAGCTGGTGAAATAATTAATCCCCACACAGGCGCTCTTCCTCCCCGCCTTGGAAGTCCTCCAAACACCCCGTGATTATTTGTCTYGTCTAAAACAACCGCTGCCTTAGTCCCTTTTTAGCTGGTGAGGGGCAATTTGCTCCCTTGCCCGGGGCTCGGCTGCTGCTCCCGCACCCGGCTGGTCTCCTGCCACCCTGCAAGAAAAGCATCACACCCCCAAGCAGCGATGCCCATCTAATTTACCAGCCAGCCCCGGCGTGGCTGTCGCCCCCAGCTATATTTCCCAATTAGGAGAATCCAGCTTTATGATGAAGCTTTGATAAAGGCTTTTTAAATTTTTTTTTCAAGCCCTTTCACATCGTGCATCGTTAGCAGTGGTAAATGAAGGTATTTAGTGAGCTCATCCATCACTTCGACTCGGGGCTCTGACTCGCTGTCGGGGTGAGTTTTCACCTCCCGCGCGCGCTGCTGCTCTCTTTGAATGAAAATAATGCTTTAAAATAGCGGTGCAAAGGAGGTCGGTGATAAGAGCGCTGAAAGCGCTGCTGCTCCTTGCTGCCGTGGGGAGGCGAAGGGCTGGACCGAGGTTTTCGGCACGAAGGTTTTGGATGGTGGCATCTTGGGCATCAAGCGTTTCGAAGGGGCACCAAGGTGTATTGGGGCTGGATCTGGGTTGTTTCTTTTTTCTTGTGCATTGCTGTGGGGCTGGCAGGAGCGGGAGAGCCCCGGGGAGGATTAGATCGGAGAAGGCTGTGAGCCGTGCACGAGGAGATGTGAGCAGCGGGGTACAGGTCGCAGCAGGGTTGCGATGAAGCATGCGAGCGCACTGGCAGCCGGCACGGCTGGAGCTTTCCTGGCACAGCTCCTGCGTTTCAAGCCCAGCTACTCRCAGCCCTGGTTTTCCAGTTGCTCATAACCAGGTATTTCCATCTGTCCCCTGGAGCCTCACCCCATGGGTGACCCAGACAGAGACTTGACTCATCCTCTTCCAGTTTGACACTTCATCATTAGACGTGGCATAGTCCCTTGGCTCACAGGTGGTGGGATGGAGAAAAATGGTAAAAAGCCTCCCTCGGCCACAGGCCAAGCACCCCAGCAGCGCTCAGGAAAGTGCAGAAGGATCTTTTGCATCTCAAAAGGGGCTGGTTGGCACCTCCAAGAAAAGGGAGACCAAATTGCAGAGTGCGGACCCTGCCCACGTTCAGTTCTCAGCTTTGGCTTTTGCATATCTTGCCAACACACGGTAGCCTGTCTTTTGACACATCCCAGTCCCTGAGGAACGGGGCATTCAGCCCCAAGACTGATTTCTTTTGTCTAGCAACGTGTAGCTCAGGGTGGCAATATGTTCTTCCAGGTGTTTCACCCTCCCCTTGTCCAGGGTTAACACCGGACTGGAGAGCTGGGGTTTTTTTTTGGGAGGAAGCCATCCTCGTGTGCTGGCCTCCTCGYGTGCTCACTCTCTCGTGAAGGTCACTTCTCACCTTGCTGTTGGGGATGAGGATTATTCCTTGGCAGCATCTTGGCTAAGAGAAATGCCCATCTGGAGTGAGTCCTCTCCTGTGTTCCCCGGTTTAATCAGCTATTGGGTCGTGCTGGCCACTGGGTGCTAAAATGTGGCTCCTCATCCTGCAGATGATGAGTTGGAGACTTGGAAAAAAAAAAATATATATATGTGTGTGTTCACATAATATGGACAAATTACTTACCTTGGGAAGATTTGTTGTGCTGATCTCTCCAGCATCGCTCATTCCCCTCTAATAGCCAGCTCAGAGCACAGCGGCTCAAAACCTCATCACCGATGGGTACAGAAAACAGAAAAAAGGGCAAAATGTTTGCTTTCGGAAAGCTGAATGGGAGAGGGTGATTGGTTTATAGTTTTATCGATACAGCTGATAACAGGGCCTGTCTTTTAGCAGAAAGCAAGTAGGTTACACAGCCAGTCAGGGAAAATTCAGGGGAGGTTTTTGTGGTTTTCCTGCTTGTCCGGCAGAATTTGCAGTGCCGTAGGGACGTCGGGGAGCTGCGCAGCACTGATGTTTTGCTGTAAAGAGCAGCATATCAAATGACTTTTTAGTTATGCCCAGCTGAAAAGGCAGTCTTGGCAGCCACCTTCACCTCTGATATTAGCTCAGTTTTCACCTTTTTAGGGGAGATGAATGCTGAAATCTCCAACATTAGTGGGGAAATAATCTGCCAAAAGCAATGAAGTGCCAGGGGAAGAGGGGGTTTTCTTTGGGCACTTAAAGACACTCGTTGTTGTCTGTTTTCTTTTGTTTGGCTTTGCAGCCCCAGAAATGGTAGCGGCTGCTTTCTGCTGACCCTGGGCTCATGGAAGGGGTCTATTAAAATGAAATAGCTTTGTGAGTGGGTAGCAAAGCTGCACGAGAAACTGTGCCCAGGAGGAAAAGGAACCTATAGGATGCAAATAAAGCAGGTTTGACCCCCTGCTCCAGTGAGCAACTTTTTGCTGTACTTATAAAGAGAGGAGGACAGGGGTACTATTAAATCTTCTCTTTGGAACAGAATATGACAAAGCTACAAAAAACCATCCCTTTTTCTTTTGAAGACACGAGCAGGGAATTAGTAGTGGATCAGGCTGTATACTGTTATTCCTCATTTGATGAAAGCTGAGGTTACAATGGTCGCTCTGTTCTGCTGTGCTGAGTGGGACCCATTATTTTCTGTGCACGTTAATGTAAAGCAGATTGCATCTCCCGGGGCAGGGAGGGCTCGAGGAAGCAGTCACACACCGGTCAAGTCTCATTAGCTTAACGCTGCCTAATCCCCAGGGGTCTCGTCCCTCTGTGAGTATCGTACGCCTCTGCAGGGAAGCAGGACGGTGACAGTCCAAGGGCTTTCTTGGCCAACGTAAGGTCTGTTTATTGAAAATCACGCAGAACAGAACTTTTTTGGCTCGATAGATGTGCAAACTACAATTAAAAACTTACAGCAAGGTCAAACATCAGGTGAAAGGCATTCACCTTGGCTGTCTCAATTTGCCTGTCTCCTCTTCGTTTGGCAGCCGGTTGGTCTTGCAACCRAGACCTTCTCGTTGGGTAGCTCCCGCTGACACAAATGCCTGTGGGTGCCCTGTGGTCTGTCAGTAGGGTGCTCGCCATGAGAGCACTGGTGGGGGGGGCAGTTCCTGACCCCCTAGACATGGTTGGAGGTCACCAGCCCCATAGCTACGGGATGGCTGCAGGCTTCTCTATCCTCTGCCCTGGGTGGGGGAAGTGGTACGTGTCCCCTGCCAAAAACCTGTCTGAAAGGTGTCCGCGGTCAGGCTGAAACAGAGGTAGGTGGTTTCCCTTTCATCCACCTGTGAGAGCATCAGGACCCATGTCGGGATGCAAACCCTCTCTTTGGACACCGGAGGTGTCGGGATGGTGGCGGGAAGGGCAGGGATTTGCCTTGAAATGGAAGATGTGCCAAAGATTGGTGGGGCAAGAGGAAAACGAGGGGTGATATCAGCTCCTGGCCCTGGAGAAAACGTCTTCCCAAACAAGCAGGGAGCCTGGGAGCCGGGCTGGCGGCTGCGCCTCGTGCTCTGGCTCTCATCAGAGCAGCACAGGCAATAGGGGACCTCTGCCTGCCTAAACTCTTCCAAATGTGATCTGTGCTCCAATAAAATAAACAGTTTAGGGAAAGCGAAGCCCCAGGCACACACTTTGGCAGCTGATCACTCCCTAATTGCAGGAAGAGCAGTTGGGAGAAGGGGTTTTTTTCTTCTTTGGGCTGGTTTCTGATGAGAAAACTGGGCTCGGAGGATCAGAGTTGAAGCTTCTTTCCCCTCACCCCCTCCCCAGCAAAAATCCTGTTTTCTTTCCCTTTGTATTAATGGAATTCAACTTCTTTCAAGGAACAGGAAACACAAACAGCGTCTGCAAAGTGTGAACCTCAAACCTTCAGCGAAAGCCTGTTCAGTTTGATACGTGCGGTTCTCTGCAAACTTTTCCTGGGCTTTTTTTTGTTGTTTGACAGCAGGTTTGAGGGCTGGGAGAGGATTTTGGTGGGCAGAAGTAAACTGGAGCCAATGCCTCTCAAGCCGCCCTGCCTGACTGTGTGTGTATCCCCCACCCCAAAGCTCCCCAGGCCCCAGAAAGGGATGGAAATAATTAACAACAGCCCCTTTCATCTGCAAATAGACAAGATGGGTCAAAACTCATTTCTTTTTCTCTAAAATTTGCGGCGAGGGAGAGGGAGCAGCCACGCTCTCCCACCCCACATTGGGGGTCGCATCCAGCCTGCTTGCGGGGTCGTTCCTTGCAACGATAAGACAAAGCGGTAACGAAACCAAAGGGAGAGGCTGAAATGAAGGATTTCAAGCAACCATCCATCCCGGTTTTGCAGAAGGGGCTGGAGCCCTGGCCAGCGCTGCCTTGCCATGCTCCATCCATCCCCACGGGTCTCCCATCCCTCACCATCGCTGCCCCTTCCTCTTGCCCCCCCCCCTTTCCTTTTTCCTCCTCTTCCTTTCAACTCACCAGTTTGGAACTGTTTTAAATGTATTGGCAGCAACTTGTATGTTTTTATGAGCAGTTTGCTAGTGATTTCTCTTCCTATGGCCTCTTTCCTTTGGACGCTGAGGACGACAACGCGATTCAAAGGTCCTTTTCCCAGTCAAACCAGAGCACATCAGCTTCCTTTCTCTCTAGTGGGGAGTTGCTCATGTAAATCCAATAGTTACTTGGGTATTTTTTAAATACTCAATCATAAAAGTCCCTTTCCAAGAGTCTTTTCAGCCTTCTTTTTTTCCCGTGTTAGAATTTAAAGAAAATGTTGTTTATTTTATTGCAAACTATTGTTTGTTATAATGCAAACTTGAACAATTTCTTATTCTGGTCTAATTCTCTTCCAGGAGGTCACTTACAGAAGCAACAATCCCAACATGTTGTTTGCTTTTAAATTCTTGATTGTTTTTCTGTTGGCACTTGTGCAAATTGCCTTTTCTGCAAATGCATGTTATTAATGGGGCGTCAGCTGCAGTTTCTTACTATGCTGGAGTGGAGCTCGTTGGAGATATTCCAGCACAGTTTCTCTATAGGAAAATGCAGGTTTCTTGAGAGCAAAATGTATCTTAGGAAGGAGTATATAAATACATTGCATTTTGGGGAGGATGGGGAAAGAAAAATGGAGTACTCCAACAGCAGGATATTTACATTTTTTTGCAATAAGTTAAATAGGGTTATAATTATAGCAAAGCATTTTGCTGGATCCCAAATGCTTATTTTTAGAATTTTGTTTAGCAGGAAATTAAAACAAGTTGGGAAAAATCCCCATTCTTGTAACACATAAATGGTGGTTCTCATACCAAGCAAGAGACCATTGCTTCACTAAATATTTGAATCCAGCCTCCTCGGCTCTGGACCATGACGAGGAGCTGGCTGTGCAGCATGCAAATGAGAGCAGTTCTTCTGCTTAATTATCCCTACTGGAGATATTTATCAAGTTGCTTCTTTGGATAACAGTACTTCATTTTCCAAGAAGCTTGTTGCTTTTAAAGGTTTAATTGGGTCCTTTTACTAAATACCACAGAAATGCCGTGAAATTATGACGCAGCAGTAATCTCGCAGCTGTAGACTGGTGCAAGCTGCAGGGAAGAGCGGTTTGCTGATGGAGCTTGGCCATGGGAAGGCGTGGGTGCTATTTTGGTCCGTCCCAGATGTTTTGTTTGGTTTAACCTTACCACTGGACTTTCTCTAGGGGTTACCATCGCAGGGCCCCATCAGCGACTACAGGTCACCAAATATCCACCAAATGCAGCTGCTTCTCCAGCAGCCTGGACATGAGCCCCAGCAATTGGACCTGGATGGACTTTCCTTGAGTTCCCGGGTAATGGATCTGTGACTTCCACTTGGCCAATGGTAGTGGGTTAAATTTATGTGGTTTGGACTGAAAACAAAAAACATTGCGCATTTTTTTTTTTTCCCTTTTAAATTCATTCCAATAACTTGTTCAATGTGTCCGGTTCCTTTTTGTACACTGATATTTTTCTCCTCCGCTTCCAAAATCAGTGCAGTCTTTGCACTTCCCGCAGCCCATGTGCCCATGAAAGACGGTGCAGAAGGCAGTCCCTGCCTGCAGTTTTTGCCCGAGCTGCCTGACCTTCCTTCCCCTTGGTTTCCCTTCTCCTCTGTGCTAGCACAAGATGGAGGCACATCAGCCTTAGAAAGGGACTAAATATCGCATTGCCACAATGCTTAATGCAAAGAAAAGTTCTGTCTTTTATTTCCCTTCCTCAGAAAGATGCTCTAGGGTGGAATTAGAGGCATTTTGGGAGATGTTAAAGTAAATTAAAGCCACCCAGCCCCAAACAGAGACTCTTCTCTCTTTCTTCTGTTCTCTTCTTCTGCGCTCTGTTTCTCCCCAAAGAGATGCTGCACCCAAAATATCAGATTCCTTCCTCCACACGCACATTGGTTTGAATATTAGGATGCTTAGGTGTGTTTAGAGCCAGATCTGGGTCTTCAAAGTCTGAGTGCAGCTGTCCAAAGCCACCCTCAGCTCCCAGATAACTCAGCCCAGCAACTCATAACCAGCAGAAGAGCTGAGGGCTGTGCCCCGAGTAGGACAGCTGATGGCACGGTGACATCTCATCCCTTCACCACGCCAGGGATGAGACAGCCTCCTGTCCCCTGCAAGGTGGGAACCCATCTGCAAGGTGCAGTTTGTGGGCTGTGTTCCTCCTGATCTGGGTTTGGGGCGATGTGCTGGCTTTTAGGCACCGAGGGCTGGGTGACACTGCTCTCTAGTGGATGGCTCTTCGTCAAATGGGTCGAGATGAAGAAGTTGAGGCTGAGGGAAATGGTCAGCACTCATCCAGGGGTAAAAATGACTTTTTCTTCCTATTTGTATCAGAAGCTTTTAGAATTTARTACATGTCCGTGGAGATATTACATAAGCATGGAGTAAGTTAGTAAAGAAATATAAATCAAAGATGCTTGACTTTATCTCACTGTGATGGGAAGGATTTATTGATCAAGATCTTTCTGATGCCAACGGTCCTTCCACTACCACGCTGGGGCTGAAGCCACAAGACCTGCGTCAGTTCTCCTGGTGCAGGGGATGCTCTTGGGTGCACAGAAATTACTCTTCCCATCAAACACCCCATGCATTTACCAAGCTTTGTGCCTGGAATAGGGGAGGAACAGGCCCGCGTAGCTTGGTGTGGAGCCAAAGAAAATTCAGTGGGATTTGGAAAGGAAAGGCGTGTAAACAAAGAGCTATTCCTGGAGCAGCCCGTGCACTTGGACACGCAGAGGAGGTATTGCTGCAAGCATCACACACGCAGCGACCAGCAGCACGCAACGCTGGGGATGCTGCTGCAAGAAGAAAATCAAGAGAAAATTTTAGCATTCCCTCCAGGTATGCTCTTAACAAGATGCTTAAAAAATGCAGTGCTGGATCCGAGAAATAGCCCAGTGTTTGCTCTTGCAATGGCAATAGGAGATCCTGTTTAGGGATGTTAGGGGATGCGATTCCCACAAAGCATTCCCAGCAGCCATAATTATTTTATAAATGGCCATAATATAGTTAATTTTGATGTCACACATCAGGGCCAAAATTAGAAGCAAAGCCCCCAGATGATGAGCTCCAGGCTGAGCGATCTGCCCTTCCTACCCCCCAAAATCAGATGGCACTCACTGGAGGAGCCGTCTGGGATTTTGATAGGAGGGGAAGGAAGTTAACAACGGGGATGTCTAGACTTTATGACGTGAAAACTGCAAACCTTAGCAAAACTGGGAAGGCTCTTGGAACAAGAAGAGACCGAAATAACTAATCCCCACTGGTACTTTCCCTCTTAACAGTAAAGACTTAGGAATTTCTTATGTGTTTATTGGTAAGCTCTACCGGGGCTTTAAAGTTACATATTTATATATTTAAAAATCCTCTTTTACCCTGAATCTCTCTAAGGAGAGCAGTGAAATCTTTCCAAGCTATTCATTTGTAAAGGCAGTGAAAAACAGAGACTTTAAACTACGCTGTTTAATAAACCTCTAACCCTTTCTGTGGCAGTAAACAACGAGCTTAAACCAGCTAATGACTAATCACAACAGYACACACGCGCTGAAGTCTTGATGAGTGGAACTTAAGAATGAAGTAAAAGGTGAGCATGAGCTGTGGTGGGCCAATGTAGGAAYCACCTGTCTCCGAATTCTGGAGAATTTGGCAACTCCAGTTCTGATCTGGACTCTGTCTACATTATTTTTGGATTTCATCTTTCATGTTTTGATGAGTGTTGGGTGTGGTTTTTTTTTTTTTATAAAACAAAAGGAAGGGAAAAAAAAAAAAGGAAAGTATTCAACCAGGCGGCATCACAAACCTGTTAAAAGGATTTTTTTTTTTTTTAACTTAGCTTGGGAAATACAGCCCTTTCCTTGCCGCTGGTGTAAGTAGAAGCATTTTTGCTCTGGGACTGTAGTATCTCTCCCTTGTTTAAATAAGGAGCAGCTGCAAAAACACACATACACAGGCACATGCGTGTATATTTTTATATGCCCCAGCCTCCTGACRTAGCCTTCGGACCAGCCTTTCAGGGTCCCACGGCCATTGCTGTTCAGCAACAGGCTGCTCGCATAGGAGCAAACCATCCGTCCTTGTCCAGGCTCCTGGCGATGAAGCGAAAGGGCCCGATTTTGGTGAATTGTAGAATTTCTCCAATTACACTCCAGGACACAGACCCAGCCAACTTTTTTTTTTTTTTTTTTTTTTTTTTTTTTTTTTTATTTTTTTTTTTTTTTTTTTTTTTTTTTTTTGAAAATCCTAACATGACTTTTGATGTTATCAGCCGCCGCAATGCCGTGTCCGCTTTGGACCTCCCACAAAGCCCTCGATCTCAGTGACATCCCATGGCTGAAGCCAGGAGGTTAATTTGAGCTCTGTGTACACGCTCCTTCCTTTTATCCCCCGGGAGTTTAGTTGTTCAGCATCAGCGGGTGTCCCTCGGCTCATGCATTGGGAGAGATGAAGAAAGAACTGCCTATTCTCATCTTCTCTGTTTTCTTTATCCTTATTATTATATGCACCTTAGTCACATTCCTCATTTAAGCTAAATAATTATCTTTTCTTGGCTCTGTTCCTCCTGGAGGAGCTTAACCCTTTTGTCAACATTATTACTAACAGAGTACATCCATTTGTTTGTGTTCCTTCCCTCCATTTCCAAAATATCTATTCCAGTGTTTGATGCTCATCATTTGAAGCAGGAGTGGCGACTTTGAAAAAGCTATTTAATCTTATCTTTGATACCACCAGTATTTCAGGACAAGTCTTTTGTCTCAAGACTTTACTTCTTTTCTGATGATTCATTATGTTCAATAATTTTTTGCTGACATTTTCGTAAATAGTTTTCTCACCAGTGATATCATATAAAGTTCATACTGCAGTTCTTCACTCTGTGGGGCTGCCTCTTCTTCATTTTTCTTGAGCTATTCCTTTGCCCTCCAAGGAGGTGGCTCAACAGCCCAATTATACTTTATTACATGACACATCGTCGTCTCACGTCCCGATTTGTGCGATGCTTTAGAGAAATGTCATGAATTTAAACCAAGAGGAAATCCCTTTCTTTTAACTCTCTTTGATCTGAACATCAATATTCTTGTTCATGTGAACATTTTCTGAGCTGAGCCGATACTGCACGCAAAACAGCTTTCAGTTCAGCATGAGCGTATATAAATCAGCAGCCTGCCAAAGCATTATCGGGGTTTAGTGCATGGCTGTATACCCAACCCTATCATTACCTCGGTCAAAACCCCATATACTGTTTCCAGCTGGGAAAAAAATAATCTGTGTGTTCCCCTATGGCATAGCCTCATAAAATGTGAGGATGAAACCAAGTGGGTGTAACTGATCCTCCCCTAAAGCTCGTAGGGATTTGTTTAATGGTAAGATCTTCCTACAGAGATTTGGAGCCATTCTGTGGCAAACTTTATGGCAGGGATAAAAGTTTTTACAGCTGTTTGTTAATATAACATCCTCCTCATTTCCATGAGATGGTTCAGAATATCCACCAAACTGTTTTTATTAAATCATGTTTGGGGTTTGTTTGTTTGTTTCCCGAGGGACAGATTGAGCGTAGGCTGCTGCAAAACAGCAAGCCATCCCCAGCACAAGCCCAGGGCTGCTCTGACCCCGTGAGTTAGGAGATTTCCTCTGCCTTTGATACAGCCTGCAGATCTTCAGGGTGAAAAGGCTGTTTGTAGAAGCTAATCAATCCGTTTCAGTAGGTATCATCAGCTAAATCCCTCGCAAGGGGAAAAGGATAGAGCCCTAGTGAGAAATTCTCTTCTACTGGCTGGCAGAAATTGTATGCATGCTCCAAGGAAAAAAAAAAAAAAAACAAATGCTCAGCAATATTCAAAGCAGCTCAAAACAAAAAAAAAGAGCTGCCCTGAAGTTATCCCCATTCCCCCATTGTTATCATCTTGGTTTTGCTAAATTAAAGCCACACTAGAAGTCCCACAAGAAGTTACATGAAGGCAGGCAGGCAGCATTGCTCCATGCAGGGATAGCCATGCTGGATAAAACAAGGCTCAACCCTTGAATGCTTCTTTTAGCCATGCTTTTAAATGGTTATCACTTATTCGCAGAGATACTATATGTGCTTTATTTGGCAGCGAGATCCTGCTATAACCAGCTTTGGTGCTCAAAGATTGCAAAACAAGAGTAATTTAGGTTTTTTTAGGTGGGAAGAGCTTGTTACCGAGGCATCGCCCTGGTCCCAGCCTCACTACACCTCGCTCTCCGGGGCTGCTTCCAAAAAATGATGCAGCGGTACCTATGGGAGAGAAGTAGCTGCCAACATGTGAACATCAATTTATTTTTTTTTTTAATAATAAATATACTATTTCATTGTTTTCTTTCCCAGCGTTGCCAAAAAATTACCAGTAGAGAGAACCACGTCACATTTAACAGCTGTCTTTCTGCCCACATACAGGTTAAATGAGACCTTGTAAAGGGATAAGTATAGAACTTGCTAAATTACTGCGGAGCGGTGGGTGGGTGTGGGGCTGTGGGGGTGTGTGTTTGAGGTTCCAGCTAACCCAGCAAACCCTGAACTGTCTCTAATAGACGTGCCACCGCAGCAGTGAAATGGGTCCCCAAGGCACAGGACAGTTTAGCGAGAGTCCAGATGTGTTGAGCGCCAGGACATTATTGACGTACACGCTGGAGCTTGGCACCGGCTCATTTAATAATAGTTTTTGCACTGTATGATCTGTCTTGCCATAAGAAAAAAAAAAAMAARMCAAAACCCTCTTATATTAAACAAGGAAAAAACATAAGTAGTTTTGTAACTTTTTTTGAAAGCCCTCTTATTCTCCTGCTACCGAGGCATGCTTGAGGACTGATCCCCCACCGAGGTAAGTTATTTCTACCGGAGCTTCCAGAACTGTTCACTCCTAGAAATTTTGAGCTATTTTCTCATGTTAAATAAGCTTTGACTGACCTAACACTGTTAAAGTGAGGGCCCAACTCTTTGGGTGAATGACACTTAGATTCACCCTGGCAATTTTGATTTGAACCACATCCCTGTGGAAGAGCAGCTCAGGATCTTGCCTAAGGCGAAGGGGATTTGGATCAATTCATTGACATAACTTTTCTCTGGCTGGTTTTAGGCTGGGTAGCTATTTGCCTACAGCTGCACCTGCATGAAAAACAAAGACCAAGTTAGTAATTGCCCTGGCTTAGACTGAGCAGCCTGGGCTACCGGAGTGAGGCTTTGCCTCCTTGCAAAGCCAGGCTTGCTGCCGATGGCAGGGAAAGGGGATGAGGGAGCAAGCCCAAGCTCTGACCCTTCCTCCAGCCCCTTTGCGCAGCCCAGCTCACAGTGTGGGGTAAATTCAATAGCATTATCCATCACGTCCCTCTCCACTTTGCAGTGCAAGTTTGGTAACACATTTAGTTTTTAAGGTGACGTAGCTGGGTGTAGCAGATGCATCCCAGCTTCACCGCGTCTTGCGGCTGAGAGGAGCCCAGATGGGAAAGTGCTAATTGCACCATCGCACCAAGGCACCAACATTTAAAAAAAAAAAGATTAAAATTATAGAAATTGTCTGGCCAGCCTTTTGCTAAGCAGCCTGCGTGAATAATCTTTCCCAGAGCAAACCAGCAACTGAAATGTGCGGATAATAACAAATGGTAGCAGCAGCTCTCATTAGCCTTTCCTCCCACCCCCAACCCGACCGTTGGCTGATGTGTGTAATAAGTCACAGGCACACACTTAATGATCTGACATTTGTTTACAAAAAAAGGTTTCCCATCAGATTTGTGTGCCTTTGAATGAGCCTAAATCACGGGTTCAGAGCCTGCCGTGGGTGATCACAGACTGGGGCTTCTGTTTATCAGTAAAGCCCCAGCCCCCAGTAAAAACACTTAGCGAAGGGTGGCTCATCCATCAGGCTGGTTTGGTTTCTTCTCTTCAGACCACAACTCTTTTGCTAGGATGCCCGAAGCAAGCGCAGAGACTTGGAGCACCCAGCTGTGCTTACCGTTCCCACTGGATTGCCTGTGCCCATGKAGGGATGCTGTGTTTTAACCCAAAAATCCCACTCAGCTGCGTAGGACCCTGCAGGGGCAGAGCTCTGTGCCGGGGCTTCAGTTTATATCAGCTAAAGCTGTTCCTGCAAAGCCAGAGGAATGACCCTCTTGGATTTCATCCGAGCTGGAGAAGCAAAACCACGTATTAAATAAATAATACACCCATAAAAGCCCAGCGTGCTGCCGCTCTCTGGTTTCCCTGCTCCTGGTGCCGTACGCAGAAGGAAATGGCTTTTCCTCTGCCTCCAGCTGTTTCGGTTTTGCTCCTGTAGATCTTGCCCCTCCTGCGATCACCCATCTCCTCGGAGTCTTACCTAACCATGCTGGATACGTTCCTTTTCTCCTGATTTCTATTCTTGAGACTCCATTATGGATTTTTTCTACCCCCCCCCCTCAATGGACAAGTCGTTTCTCATGATCTGGCACAGCCTCATCGGTAGGGCTACATGTCAAATTAARAAACTGGTGATATTTCTGCAAGACATTCCAGATGTTTGTCGTTCTCCCCATCTCCCATGGCTTCCTATTGAGGTCCACTGGGTTTGCTGCGCAGTGATGAGCTCCCACAGCCCAGGGCCTGACGGACCCTGCCCCAACCTGTGGCACAAGCGTGGTCGCAGCAGATGATAGCGCTTGCTGAGCTGCCCCCGCGCGCTCGCCCGATGCCGTATCCCAACGCTTTCTTTATGCCAGGGCTGCAGTCAGGATGATGGATCAAAATTACCCTTGGGTCTCCCAGGTACTTAGAATTAGAAGGTTAATAAGAAGTCAATCACTCTTCTTAATGGTAGTAAAGAAATTGGCCAGCTGCTGCACAAACCCACGTTTTTAAGGATGAGAAATTAATTCATGCAGCTGCCATTCGGGCTAGTGCCATTCGAGCATTTTTTGGGAAGACGCGCTGTCATCCTAGATCCCGCAATACCCTTCCTGGTCTCTCCCCTCCCGCCTGGCTCGAGTCTGCTCCAGCCCACAGCAAATGTCCCCCCAGCAGCAGCGACCGCAGCCAGGACAAGCTCCTCTCTTCAAACATAAAATCCCTGAATAACACACACAGAGCAGCTGAGCAGTTTCTGGGGCATGAAGAAGGGGGCGGGGGGAAAAATTGATTTCCTTAAGGAGACCTTAACATTGCATAGCCTAGTTTAGGAGAAATTCAGCCATTTAGCTCGCAGCACAACAGGCAGGTGCCTTTCTATTAGAGCAGGAGGGTTGCAGCGGGCCACGTGAGCCTGTAAAGGGCTCAAGGAACCACAAATGAAAAAAACAAATTTAGTTCTTTCCTATGGGGTGTTCCCTGAAACCAAATAGTTCATCTGAAATGACTGCAATCTGAGAGCCTTTTGCACAGTTGTTGCATCCAGCTCCAATTTCGGTACCTGCTCGAGCCGAGGAGGCTCTGTGAAATCACCTTGCTTTCTGCCACGGTGCAATATCAGAAAGCCACGGTTTAAGTGCAAATTGAAACTGGGAAGAGAGCTTGTTTTCCTAGTGTTTAGCCAAGCCTCTAGATGAAAGTTGACTTTAATCCCAGTGTTTATCTGCCTCCATTTCTTCCTCGTAATAAGATCTTTAAAGGAGGAGTAAGAACAAAGTACTGCTAAACAGACTGTGTCCAGCATCACCAAGGGAACTCTAAAAGAGATCTTTCACCCCTCCCCATCACAACCTGATTGGGATTTGTAAGATGTTTCTGGTCTAAAAACAGCACCCAGGAGTTTGCCTGCTGTCACCCCAGCTCAGCTGGGTCATAGCCAGGTCTCCACGGCCAACCTGTGGCCATGGGCACCCAGTACATGGCTTTTGTGCCATTCAGGAGTGCAGCAGAGTAGCTCTGGATTTGGAGACACTCTTGTTAGCTGGCACACAACCTATGGGTGTGGACCTTTGGAGTAAAGCTCTCATTTTTCCCCTTGTTTGAAATAACAGTCTCTGGGCAGTCAGCTCTCATGGGCAGCTTGGAAAAACATGCCCAGAGGAGACAGCAGAGCAGTATCTTGGCCCCGAGTCCTCCACAGCATTACGTTATCTGGCCAACAACTTAACCCCAAGTGCAAATGCAGTTGTTTTCTCAACTGGTGCACATGCGTGTATCTGATGGCAGGCAGGACGTCAGGGCAGCCCTGCCACAGCTTGTTCCGTATTTGCTGCTAAAACCAACGTAAGTCCTCTTAAACCTTGCTGGCTGCATCAGCTGCGTTGCCCCACCAAACAAAGTGGCCTCCTGCGGTGATTTGGAAATTGCTGTTGACTCAAAAGTAGGCAGCCAATATTCCACCGGGCTGTGAAAGACAGACAAGTAAGGCACTGCAAATAGCTCTGTACCCTTGGCAGAGGAGACATGCATGGCACAGATCATCATCCATACATTCACAATACCTTGTACAACCCCCACGCTCCCAAATCTTATTGCCCTCCTGATGACTACAGATATTCAGTCAAACTAGAGCACTTAGCTCATGCTCATGCACACATGCATTGCAAGTGCCATCCTTCACAGGGGGGGACACCTCACGGCACGTCCCCTTCTGCTGTTGGGCTGATCCAGGCTTTCTGCTCTCCCTGGCCCTTTCCTAACACCTCGAGTCACGCTGGCTTGGAGCAAACTCTTTAACTGTAGGTCGTAGCAGTTTCAGCCTTCCTGTGATTATTGAGGAAAGTTATTCTGGTGATGATGATTTTGGAAAGTACACACACACACACATATACACATACACAGCCCCCCCATGCATTTTTGGGTTGATTTCTATACGAACCGGAGAAATTTCACTCCTCCTTGGCTTGCAGGTCTCCAGTACTCTCTCCAGTGGCCATGGCAAACTCCTCCTACCACAGTRGTGAACGCAGGTCAGCCAACAATAAAATGCTTTGATGGTTATAAATAACCTTCATTTCCTTCCACCCTGCCTCTATTCTAAGTTACTCCCCCAAAGTCTAGTGGGGAGCTCACAACACCTTGGAAGGTTGTCTGTCTATGTGCGTTATTTACAAATTAAAGCTCAGCACAATTTACGACTCTCAAGCTGTGTTACTTCTGTAACTCCCCAGGGGTAAAGCCCAACACTTACCAGCTGCCTGCACACACCCCCAGATCACAAACAGCTCACGGCTTGGGTCGCACATCGTGGGACTAGCCGTAAAACATCTTATCGTGCCATGCAAGACAAATTTCAAACAAGGTGCATTGGCACCCGAGCAGACGCACTTGAGCATCTGCGCAGCAGAGCGGTGGGCTTACTCGGTGGCTAAGAAAAGCAGTGTTAGTGCCGGTTTGCATTTTCAGCTAGAAAAACCAACAGGTGCTGGGCAGAACCATTCTCCGGCTCAGGCTGTAATGAAAGGCAAAARCATTTCCACAGCTGGCTGGTTTGGCGTGAGGCTAACGCGTGTGCCACGGCAGCAGATGAGACATGTGAGCTCACCAAGCTGACGTGAGCAATTAGCATGCATGAGGCTCCTTCCACCTCCTAATTCACTGAGAATAATTCGTTAGCAAAAAGTCTTCAGCAGCGCTAGTCTGCCGACAGGTCCTGATTGTAGATGTGTTCTTTGATTCGCTTTAGAAGATAAATTGACCTGTGAAACTCCAGTCTAGCTCATGCTAATGAGTCTCTGTAGGGCCATCATGAGAATTTATTTATTTATCTAAGGATTTCTCCATAGTGCTCATCTGCTCGGCAGCTAGACTGAAGAGACATAATGGGTCTAACACACTGGAAATACTAGAGCAAATCACCTAACCCTGGAGCTGTCTATCCTATATTTGCTGTCTTGGGTTAAAGTCATTCTGGTGCAGGTCCTCAGTTTCCCACCTGTACAGCTGAGAGGACAGACACATGTCCTCCTGCTCAAAGAGCTTCGTAATCAGCAGTGTGAAAAGYGTTACACCAGCACCGGCATAAGCTACAATTCCTGTCCATCTAATCAAGGGCTTCCTTACCCTTTTTTGCACCTTTAAAAGCAGCAGGATAGCCTCTTTATTACAGGGGATTGCAGTGACTGTGGAAAAGAACTCTGCATTCTTTCTGAATTACGGTTTTTGAATATGGTCTCCTTGTTTCTGGCCATCTTCCATCAATAAACAGCCTTGGAATATCTCTCTGCCCCCCAGTTGCACAGACACACTCTTGGCCTCTACAGAAGAGATGGTTAGCCCCAGTTGAACATCCTACCTAAATAACTCATGTTCTTGCCCCCTCCAAGAGCGGCCAGGGAGCCCAAAGCGATGCCACCAAGCAGAGACATCCCCCCACATTAATCTCCCTCTCCTTTTCTTCCCCTGCAGCTTGAAAGCTGTCCTGATGGGGAAGCCTCAGGACAACACAGTGGACTTGTCGGGCATCCCGCTGACGCTGAAAGACTTGGACCGCGTCACGTCCTACCTCCAGCACAGCTCGGAGCACATTGACACGGTGGAGCTGTGCTTCACGGAGCTGACGGACGACATGCTGCTGCAACTGCTGCCGGCACTCTGTGTGCTGCCCCACCTCACCACCCTCTCCCTCAACGGCAACCGGCTCACCAAAGCCATCCTACGGGACCTCACCGAAACCCTGAAGGACCCCAAAAAGTTCCCTAGCATCACCTGGATCGACCTCGGCAACAACGTGGACATCTTCTCCTTGCCGCAACCCTTCTTGGTCAGCCTAAAGAGACGATGCCCAAAGCAAGGCAACTTGCCAACCATTCTGGAGTTCGGCGAGGGTCAGGTAAGCGATTTGGAGAGCCAAGATGGCCTGGCCGAGAGCCAGGAGGACCTGCAAGCTGGACCAGGCAAGACAGACAACATAGGCTTGCAGCAGATGGACAGAACAGTCGAGGCTGGGGAGCTCCCCAACTCAGAGCAAGGTGCTGCAACACCGCAGACATGATGTCCGGCTCCGTGGCTCTTGGGTGGGCACGTTGAGCAAGGRTGACTTAAAACCGAGACCTCAGCGTTGGAGGTCCTGGCGGAGRGTCGATTCACACGGTGGGATGCTTCAGGAGTCCGGAATGCTGCCACCTTCCTCCCGTACGATGAATGTCAACTTTYTTCTTTTCAAAGAACATATAAAGGTGATCGCGTTGAATACTTGTGTTTTATAAAAGCTGGCCAGGTATTTTTAAACATTAGTGACGTGCTATGCTTTTTAACCTCTCAAAAACGCATCTCCAAGGTGGTGTAATACAAGGCCCTTGGAAGAGCACAAAAGGGGAGAAGAAGGTGCCTGGACTTTGCAGGGAAGGGCTCCCTTTACTTAGCGCTGGATCAAGCCAGACCCCAGCTGCTCTCCCACACGTGATGGACGGACAGCAGTCACCCCAAATAGGACTGCCACCGAGACAAACCTTAAATCCTTTCCAATCCTGACTTCAGGAGTTGCCGATGAATAGCATATCTGCTGAGATACAACAAAAGTCTGATCACACACTAACCAGCGGTGAGCCAGCCCAAAGGAAGAGCTTTGCTTTCCTGGTGCGGAGCTAAATCCCAGCCCGCAGCGTGCCTGGACGCCGCTCTCGCCCTCYAGCCTTACTGAAATTGGGCTGGCACTTGTGCCTGCCTAGTATTTATTCAGACGTAAAATCCAGTTTCCCACCAGCCGTGCTGCTGTAATAACTCCAGAGCTTTTAATGTGGTACCTGGAGCTTGCACCAGCAATGCTGAGTATTTGATCCATTTTGGGGAGTGATCTGCAAAATCTGGAGCTGGGGCTCAGCTCAGGTTGATTGCCATTGCTGACAAAAAAGACCACAATACTGAAGGYTTATAAAGGAAAAAATAATCCTGGGGTTCACCCCTGCATCACTGCCACTGAGGGCTGGGCAGACACAGCCAGCCGGAGATTTAAAGCCTCAGAAAAGCTGTTGGATCACTTGGCTGTGTCCATCGCCCCCCTGACCAGGAGTGCTTTGTTTCTAAAATGTTGTTTTGGTTTTTTTCTAAGAGACATAGTTTTGATCTGATTTTTAATGGAAAATAGATCACCCCAGAGCAGCAGCGCTGGAACGTGCACTTTGGCTTTTGAACCAGAATTTCATTTGATCCTAAACCTGGGGGAGGGCAGGAAAGTGTGAAAAACTTCCTCTCCCTTACGTTCAAAGGAGCAGACGTGACTCCCTTTGCTAAGAGGGAGCCCCTTTCTATCTCTTCAAAGCCCTTCCCCTGACCAGCTTTACAGCATCGTTTTCCTGGCTCACAGCAGTGACTCCCTGGCTTTGCTTTTTCTGGGTGCAATCGCAGTCAGACGTTTTGGTCATCTCTTTGGCTCTGCTCATGTAACATCACTGCACCGGGAAGCTTTTTCCAGAGGGGCTTCACGCCGTCGGTGGTTGTTTCTGCTCTGTATGCAAGTAGATAACTTCGAAGAAACTCTGCTACTCGTTTTAATACATTTGGCAAAGTTCAGTATGATTTGCATGTATCCACGCCTTTTTCCTTTTTTTTTTTTTTAATGCTAACTCTTTCCAACAGGCATGAAAAAAACTTTGCAATGAATAAACTGTTCTGTTTGAAATAAAGGAACTGTCCGTAATCAAAATAAATGACAATGTTTAATAAAGACCCAGTGTTGAATTTTTTCCTCTGTACAGATTGAATGCCCAGCTGGCAAGCCCAGAGCACCCCAGCAAAAAAACAGTGCTAAGCACTGCAGGTCTGGGTTCTCCAGGGTGCTTAAAAAAAAAAAAAAAAAAAAAAAGGTCACTGTAGCTGGCTGGAGAAATAAATAGCCCAGTTTATGAGCTGGATTCTGCAGGGTGGGCACAAGGTGGACACAGAAGCATCATAAAAGCATCTGTTAAATTTTAAATGTTGCCAGTGTGCAAAACTAACGTGGGAGAAAAGAATACAGAGAATGGCATACTGCTCCGCAGGGTATTTCTCTCCAATGTTACAGTCTCAGTGCACGGAAGGAAATGGCTTTTTATTTGCAGCAAGGACTGTTTATATGATGTTTGTTCCAGCACCCAAACCATGGCAGGGGCTCACACGGGACATGGCAGCCAACGTGCCGGTGAGAGCAGGTTTGTCGCAACTCACAGGAGACCTTCCCTGCAGCACTCGGGGACTATTTCCACCATTACTACAGCTTTAATAAGGTACCTTTAGCAGAGGTATAAATTAAGCAAGATGTGATAGAATCACAGAATCATTAAGGTTGGAAAAGACCCTTAAGATCATCAAGTCCAACCGTCAACCCAACACCACCAAGCCCCACTAAACCATGTCCCTAAGTGCCTCATCTACACGTCTTTTAAATACTTCCAGGGATGGTGACTCCACCACTTCCCTGGGCAGCCTGGTCCAATGCTTAACCACTCTTTCAGTAAAGAAATTTGTCCTAATACCCAATCTAAACCTCCCCTGGCGCAACTTGAGGCCATTTCCTCTCATCCTATCGCTAGTTGCTTGGGAGAAGAGACCAACACCCACCTCGCTGCAACCTCCTTTCAGGTAGTTGTAGAGGGCGATAAGGTCTCCCCTCAGCCTTCTCTTCTCCAGGCTAAACAGTCCCAGTTCCCTCAGCCGCTCCTCGTAAGACTTGCTCTCCAGACCCTTCACCAGCTTCGTTGCCCTCCTCTGGACACGCTCCAGCACCTCAATGTCCTTCTTGTAGTGAGGGGCCCAAAACTGAACACAGTATTCAAGGTGCAGCCTCACCAGTGCCGAGTACAGGGGCACGATCACTTCCCTAGTCCTGCTGGCCACACTATTTCTGATACAGGCCAGGATGCCGTTGGCCTTCTTGGCCACCTGGGCACACTGCCGGCTCATGTTCAGCCGGCTGTCAACCAGCACCCCCAGCTCCTTTTCCACCAGGCAGCTTTCCAGCCACTCCTTCCCCAAGCCTGTAGTGTTGCATGGGGTTGTTGTGGCCGAAGTGCAGGACCTGGCACTTGGCCTTGTTGAATCTCATACAGTTGGCCTCGGCCCCTGGTGATACACCAGGTTGGCTGGGTCTCAGCTGCATCCCCAACATTCAGCCCATCCAAGGGGGAGGTTGCACTTCTCCCCCTTCCCTGGAGCCACACATAGGGGTCTCCTTGCCTGGGGCAGGCTGTGGGATGGAGCCTATGGCACATATATTTTGTTCGTATAGAAAGGCTGACAGGCAGCATGTAGTGCCTACACCCAGGGCAGGTAATGAGACACGGGCAGCAAATCCACCATCACTACTTCATCCGCCACATGCACACATCACCCTGCTGTGCCAGTAGTACATCCCTCATGGAGATTTGTTAACTCAACCTATGAGGACTTCATCAAGAACAAGATTTCTCCTTGAAAAAAAGAAATTCCAGCAATTTCTTCTGTAAGAGGTCAGGCCCTGGTTTGCTCAGTACCCAACACCGGGCTCCCCTCCTTCCTATGCACAGCTCAGGCCCCCCGTCTGTTTAAATTATTTAAATCACAAGCTCCTTGCTGCAAGGTTTTTATTTTCTGCTAAGTATTTGCACAGGAGCCAGCCATCCTGGACCTCAGCATCCGTCTGGACCCCCCCAGTTTGGCCATACAAATTCATAAACCAGAGGCACTTTGCATTTAAAGCACTGCATCATTTATTGATGCTTTGCATGCTCAATTCCCTCACTGACACAAACCACCCAGGAGGTTGCTCCTGCCACATTTCCCCTCCAGCTGAGCTTCTACCTGCTGTGAAACACATCAATCAGCTGGGAGATATTTTGCATCTATCAGGCTCTTTCTTCAAGGGGCTACCAGCAGCCCACCAGCTCAACTTTTGGCCGCAGAGGGCTAAACGCAAGGCTCTGTGCCCAATGCTGCCGCAGATTTGCTGCGAATCAGGAGCACCTCRTCCCAGCTGTCCCCCTCTGCCGTGAAATGCTGCGGCTGGGTCCCTCGCGTGATCATCCAGGACCACGCTGCAAAGGATGAGCCTCCGGAGAAAGGCCCCACGTCCCTCAGCCCTTCGCCCCGTGCAGACGTTGCACCGCTTGAGCTAGCTCTGCTCCACTGGTACAGACAGGCTGTGCCAGTATCTCCGTGTCCAGCAAGGATTTAGCCCTTCTGAGAAAGGGAAATAACTAGAAAAGGCCTTTTATCGATATATTTCTGCATGCTGAAGCTTGCACCAAATTACTGACTTTCATAGGAAAAGAAAAATAAAACGAGCTCTATTTTACTCAGTTATAAAAACAAGAGGGCTTTAGCTAACCAGTCTCTTCCTCGCAGCGTGGATTAGGTCGATTAGCCATTTATTGCACTTCAGGATGATGATGATCCTGTGGGCTCAGTAAAGAGTAGGGTTTTTTTTTTAAGAAAGCAGCATGAGGTTGCTTCCCTTCCCAGCCCATCAGCATCAAAACAAGCTTGGAGCTCACTCCATGTATAATCAATGATGTTCCCTGTGCTACACCGGGCTACTTGTTCTGGTCAGAAGCTTTAAATGGCCCTAGAAGAAGGATTCAAGTACTGAAAATCACTGGTGTTAGAATATTAAAGTTGATTGAGGTCATTTGTTGTCAAAGGGGGGAGGAAACGTCCACCATAAAATAAAAAAGTCCATAAAACGTCCAAGCCTGGTTTGGTTCGTTATCTCCACCAGCACCACACAGCTCTGCCTGTGCATGAAAGAAACTAGCCTGTGGGAGAAGATTTATGCCTTCAGCAACAAAAATGTAATTGGAAATCATTCTGCGCAGATTGAAGAGCCCACACCGAGGGGAATCAAAACAGCAGGCGAGGAATGAGAGAGGCATGAAAGGCTGATGCCACGTGCTCCGGAGGGCTCGTTCCAGCTGGGTTATCTCAGAAGAGTTTGCGCAAGCCCCGTTTGGTTTTTGAAGGTGATTATTCATTTAAAATGAGGGTTACGTTCCTGGGGGTCATTGGGAGCAGGCAAGAGGGCTGGTGATGGTCACCCCCAAGCAGGGACTGTGCTGGAAAGCCAGGAAGCCACAGAAAACACTGTTGAGGACATCAAGAAGCTCAAAACCACTTTGGCCAAAAAGCATTGCTTGCTGCTCACCAGTCCTTAGGAGAGGAGCAGGAGACTGCAAACGCCTACCCAAAACTGCCCAAACGCCTACCCAAAACTGCCCAAACGCCTACCCAAAACTGCTGCGGAGGAGAGGCAGAAAAGTGACCCAAGGGACTAAGGGGACACCGGGGGAGGCAGCAGCGGCTGAGCCGGGGAGAGGGCTGCCCCAGGCAATGGAACCACAGGGGGTTATTACACTGCGACTGACTTTGCACTCAAAGGCTCCCATGTTCCATTAACTGGGAGCGCATCGCTGGTAGCTGCTATTGCCAAGGAAACCGATTGACCTTATTAGCAGTATTCATGTATTAATGCTTATGAGGAAGGGAAAAAACAACCAACCTAACCTCTCCAGTGTAACGTACCGAGGTGAGCAACAGATTTAATCTCTTCCAGACTTCTTTGGTACGCAGATGTCGTCCTGGAAACACCGTGCAGTGATCCCACTCTTCCTTCGCTCCAGGGGCAGTTGAGTTTTTACCTGCCTGGGGGCCGTATTCCACCAGCAGATTATACACAGCAGGAGGAGATGATCTTTCCAGCTCTATTAAATGTCTTTAGCATTAAATTCTGAAGGACAAACGGGAAACTAGATCTGTCGCTCACAGTCCTCCGACAGCCTCCAGTGATGCGAGTCTCACCGCTTCATACAAGCGGGCCCCATCTTCAAGAAATATTCTCAGATGCTCAACAGCCTTAAGCAAAAGGGCTGATGACCCTGCAATACCAGAACCTGCCGGGCTTTGGAGATTCAGCCTTTCCTTTGGGGAAATAGAGGTCCTCCAAGATGATGAAATGGGGATCGCTCCCCTCCCTTGCAGCACCCCACGACCAGCAATTGCGCACTTTCAAGACATGGGTTTGCACGCACCCTGGCAGCACGTCATGACTGCTACTTAGCACACAAAGCTAGCCAAAAAATAAGAAACACAACAGGTTTGGGTCCTACTGTGTATTTTCGCGTGTACGGTCCAGGACAGCTTGTCTGGGAGGAAGGCGAAGCAAGGAGCAAACACCATCTCCCTGCACCAGTTACAGCCACATGCTCCGCTTTGAGCCCAGTGCAATAGCCTGGGCAATGCCACGCTGAGCTACAAACCCCACAAACTTTATCATAAATGCAAATATCTGCAGCTAGTGACTGCCTGCGGGCAGGAAGGTTCCCTGCTGGGAGATGGGCAGAAGAGACAAGGGGAAATTTTAGCTCAGGGCTGGCTGCGAGGCTGCCCACTTATTTCACCCCACTGCAATCCACGTTCTGCTTCTACCAGAAAAGCGCTTCCAAATCCACGCAGGCACAATCCCTTCCCCAGCAGGACCAAGCCCTGGTGGGAGGGGGGGAATCGAGGCCCCTCTCCCTGATGCATACAGCCCAACGCATCCTTTGCTCTCACATTCTCACCCATTTTACTTCCACCCACCTTTAGGACAAATTGTCTTTTTTAACCTTCCTCATCTTTCCTGTTCTTTATTCAGCGGATAAACCGAATACCAGGTACACAGGAGGGGGGCTGGGCAGGCAAACGGTTTTTGTCTGCACTTGCTAAAGGACTGGGGTTTCCCTGATGCAGCCTCCTCTCTGCCTTAGCAAAACCCAACTTGAATTGTATTTATTTTCATTCCCTTCCAAGCTTTAAGAAAGAAATAGATATTTGTAGGGCTGCAGCGCATGGAGGATTTCCCGTGTGCTCCCCGGGAACGCACAGCACTGCAGGGGAGAACCGAAATAGTAATTAAACTGGAGGGGGTGGTGGGTACAGGCTGGTTTTTTTTCTTCCATCTGTATTTTGCAGCCTCTGGGTTGTAAAGAAGCAGGTTCATAGGAAATGGCTGTTTATGGGGAACGGGTGAATGAAAAATAATCACAACTGCTGCAAAAGAAGGTGGGTTTTCAATGTGAAAAACATGTTTTTCAAACAAGAAAAAGCTGACCCAGCTGAAAACCCAGAGAGCAGCAGGTTGGCTGACTTCTACCATCATTACAAGTATTTATTGGAAAAGGCAGTGCTTGGGGAGTGCGAAGAGTGCTTCCGCAGGAACCGAGAAGGATTCCTACGCTTGTCACGGTCGATGCCCAGCGAGTGCCCTCCTGAGCAGACGCTGCTGTTCCTGGGTGCGGATGCAACCAGACCCTCGAAGGCAGGAGCACGCCAAGCCGCCCGGAGCGGAGCTACGTCAAAATCTCAATGGAAATCCCAATATCCAAGATTTAGGAACGCTGGGCTGCCATTTTCCTGAGCAGGCAGGTCCAGAGGAGAGCCACCAGCCCTACGTAGGCCCCAGGGCCTCTCCTTCCAAAATCATGAGTCAGGCCACACGCAAAATCAGGCCTTTTCCACCTAAAACATAACTCAACAGCTGGGGAGTGCTTTTGAAGGCTGTGAGCCAGGCCATAACAAAACCTATGTGAATACCCTGGTTATTGCGAGGAAAATAAACTCTTGCGAGAGTGCTTCAGCTGCAGCTGGTTAAATAGAGAAGAAGGCCGTAGGAGCGAAGGAGGACGCTTGCAGGATGCGGTTTTCCCAGGGAAAGGTGACTCTGATGGGGTTGTAATGAARGACACAAAAAGGGAGAAGGTTGAGACCTGGGCAAATCTCACACACAATATCTGGGATTAAAAAACCATCTGCATAAAAACCCAGGAGGAGGTTAGGCTAAAACTTTCAGCTGCTCCCAGGCTACCTGAAGCCTGATATTTTTTCCCCCCTTACTAATAGAAGAAAAAGTCCTGGCTAGGGGAATCTTTTGCATTATTTATTGGCAGCTCATGCTGGTGTGTTTAACGCTGGTCCTGGAGATAGCGAATAGTCTGCCTCAGCTGAGCTGAAAAGGGAAAACGGATATAGTGGCATCTGGAAAAGCAACTAAGTATTATCCCTCAAGGACTACCTGTTTTACATACAAAACACTGAGCAAGCACAGTTAGAAACCAGAGGGGCTTTAGCTCTTGCTGATCAAGGAGCTCTGAACCAAAATTACATTGCAGTTCAGATGTGTGCAATTCTTGTTGGAATCCTTTTTCTTGGTGGAGTGATAAGGCCAATGCCAAAATACTTCAGGGCCCAGGAAAAAGGTGCCAGATGACAAGTACTGAGTACTGGGGAGGACCAGCCTCCCGCAAGCAGGGATGGATGGATCAGGCCACCCTCCCCTTCCAGCCCATCAATTATCTCCTACATTTCAGTGAGCAAATATTCCACCCAATTGTGAAATTTCCCTTTTACTACAACCACAATCCGCACCCACCCCCCCCAAAAAAAAAAAAAAAAAAAAATCCGAAGTATCCTATTGTTTTGATGCTTATGACAATGCTACAGGTCTTGGCCAGGATCAGGGCTCTCTTGCAGCAGATGCTGTACAAACATAACAGCCCCTGCCTGTGTCTGCCCTGACCACGGGCAGCACAGCATCCTTCCACCATGCGCTTAAAGCTAACAACCAGCAAAAGTGACTCCCGAGTGACTTCTTTAAATAAGATGGATTTGAAGACCAGTTTTCCTAAACTGTCAGGATTAATACTGGCTTTGGAAACATCTCGCAGATTTTGCAATCCATGTGCCCTGCACTAGTAAGAGCAGAGGGAAAGCCTGCAAGGCTTGCTTAGCGGCTCTCAGCCTCCGAGTATTAAGTTGGCAGATCAGCCTTCAGAGGTCACAGCTAAATTGAGTAGATTTCATTGATTGCRCCGTTAATTGCCTGCCAAGTGGAAAGCTGCTGCCTGATGGACGACCGGTTCATTTACAACAGATCACGCATAGGAAGCTTTATCACAGAGAAAGGCAGTAGCAATCGGCCAGGCGGTAGCAACTACTGCTCTTCTGCTACCTTGTGAGATGGTCGAGCTTATAACCAAACTTCCTGACCCCCTTTTTCAGACGTTGCAATAACCAATGTCTCCAAGCAACAGCGTAAAAGAATGGCAAAAAAGAACTGTACATCCAAAATACATGATTTATATTGAGCTGAAGGCTTGCTGGAAATAAAATGTGGATGTTAGCTTATTTCTTTGAGCAGCCATAATCACTAAGCTGGCGGGGAAAGAAAGTATTCGATCTGCTTTGCTTGTGCATTACCATTAACAAATGTTAGCGCAGAATTTGTTCACAAGGACGAACTGCAAGAGCTTTGCTAACTGRAAAGGATGGGAGGAACCCTGGATCCCAAGCTGGCACCATAGGACAGGTATTTAGGAATACAGTGCCAACTTTTTACATGAAAACCACATAAGCCCATGGCTCAATTACTCCTTACATCCTGATCAATGGGGAATTGGAGATGCTTTGTTTATAGTCCCTTCTGGCAGTTTTGGGCTTGCGTTTTCTCTTCTGTAAATATGCAGAGGAGACAGCTGTTTTTAACCTTTGGCTTAGCTTATGGTTTTACATAAAATTGAAGACCTGATTTAATAGAGTCAGAAAAGATGCAATCTGCTCATCACCCCTTTAATTATTTGTGCAGATTTCTAAATTAATTCCCTGGGTTTTCTGCCTCCTAATAGCTTATTGATTCCGTGACTTCTGTGTCATCTTTCATTCTTCTTTGCTATTTTATTAATTCAGTCTGAGGAGGAAATAAACCTGTGGAGCTTATACAGCACCCTTCAAGAAAGGTTCGCTTATACAGCACCCTTCAAGAAGGGTTCACTTATACAGCATCTGGCAGGTTTGGCTGAGCCATCAGCTGCCAGCATGGCTCTTCAGTAAGCCTGTTGCATGCTGCATCCCTCTGAATTGTTAGCGGAAGCAGAAATAGCATTTGAGGTTTAGAAAAGAGAAGCATAGGGCTACTGCCTTGTGCTGTCCCAAGAAGAGGAGAAAAATCAATATATAAGTCACTGAAGATTTGCCCCATGCATTTATCGCTGTTTTTTTTCTAGGTGAGGCTGCTCTGTTTCTGGCTCTCCCAATGGCTCATTGTGTTACCTGTCAGTTGTGTCCTTCCCCAGGGGAAACCAGAGCTCCCCTTGGTTTGAGCAAGCCTTTGCGGAGGTGCTCTGTGATTAGGATTTTGCATTGCAAGCAGCAGCCGAAGGCCTCCGCCCAGCAGCAGGACCACAAGCAATAGTGATAGACATGCTAAACACAATGTGAAAATCACAGCTCCGTGATTAGACCTCAAAGCACCTTATTACAGGCATGCCTGTCCTACAGGTGTAAACTCCTGGAATAGATATAGAGACACTCAGATATATATGGAAAATGACAAGAATTTATATGGAAAACTGTAAGATAAAGGAAGGGACATTGTGTCACRGATGGAGCRAGAGGGAGAGATGCACTTCACTCGTAAGAGAGAAGCAGCAATATGTTTATTGATGTCAGACAGCKATTTAACAAAATTTTGATAGTAAATGYGACAGTGAGTTAACAAGATTTGATGGCAAGGTGCACTTCATTATTTACTGCATGGAGGACAGGGTCAGATAAAGTTGTCAGGGAGACCCTCCCGTCGAGTCACGAGGTTCGGAAAGGACCCCCTTGCTCTCTAAACTCCTTCTCAGAGAGGAGTCTAGGTGCGGCTGGATCCAATCCTAGTCCCAGACTTGGTCAACGGTTTATATCTAAAGGATTATATATGGACAATCAATCCTTTATATCACTTAGTTACGACTTCCAAGTTTAGCATGCTATTAGTCACTTACCGAGGATCTGTTGCGGCAAGGAATCTCTCAACCTCGAGGAGTATCCTTGAGAGGCGTCCCTACTCAAGGGGAGATCCTGGCGTGCAGCCYGCTGCCGAGCAGGAGAGCTCCAAGGGCTCTCGGGCTGCCCATTATTTATGGGGGTAAGATGATTGACTCATAGTCATATTTACAAACCGACTGCAGACGTTAGTTTCTTCCAAATTTATCGGGAGTCACACATTGATCAGCACTATGGTTAGGCGAACACATCGCCTATTGTGTTGTTACCTGCATCCATCAGAGGCGTTCATCACGATCACCACAGGTGATTATCGCTTGAGCAGGGTTAGGGAAAAAGTCAGGTCGGGGGCAGGGGGAGCACACCATCACACATTGGCTATAACAAATATGGAAATTCCAGCTACATCACACATCACCATGGGAATGAGCCTCCCTTTTCCTCTTTTGCAGCTGCCTCTTGTCTTGTTACTACCTCCAGGTAAGACCAGCAATTCCAGCTTGTCTTATATTTCATTTATRTAAGGTGGCAGTAAAGAATCTATCTCTGAGCACCATGTGCATCATGCTTTGGGTACATACTAACCTGGCTGTTACCAAACAAACTCCTATTGAATCCTGCACATAGAGATACAGGCAGAAAACCTCAGAGGTGGGCAGATTTTCAAACACACAAAATAAAAGGCATCTGCTTCAGACTGCGTACCTTCACGCATCGCTTTCCAATAGGAGGAGAACATCACCGTTACTTTTTTGTTTTATTTCATTCCCTTCACTGTACACACCTGCTTGTTAAATTATGAATTTAAAGGCTAAGTATTTTTCCAACCGCTCTGGGGGAAGCTGTGCTCTCTCGCAAGCTCAGAGCTCCCCTCCACCACGTGCACTGGAAACAGCTTTGCACAGAGCTGCAGGCTAAAATGCAAAACTCAGCCTTTCTTTGTGCCCCTCATGTGCCTCCCTTTGCCACAAAAACCCACCAACTATGTTCAGACTCTTTGCAAGAGATGGAAAGAAAAAGATAATCAGGCAAATTATAAGGGGGAGATTTTCAAAAGAACAAAGCACCTACTTCTCCCTTCCAAGCAGCGGAAGAAGAGAGGCTTTGCAAGCATACTTAAAGCCAACTGGGCGATACGCATTGTCCCAACAACTGGCAAAAGTTACTGTAAAAAAATCACTCCATTGTTCAGCCAGGGAACAAAAAAAAAAAACCACAAAGCAGCAGAACAGCTTAAAGCATTGCAACACTCAGGAGATACGAGCTGTATTTCACTACTGCTCGTTTCTAGAGCGTAGGACCAAACCTCAGCTCACATCAGCGGTACGTCAGGCCCATTCGGTAAATTGGCGGCACGGGAAGATGTTTGCAATGCGTTAAATGAACCAAGTCCCCAGCGTCACTGGGAGAAAAACCTGCTTCCCATCTCAGAGGTAGTTAAACTCAGTCTTCTGCATGTGTCTCGCTGCTGAAACCGTCCTCGTTCTAGCTCATTAACCTGAGTGGATATTGCTTCTTTAAGCAATAATACTAATTAGGAAGCGGTAAAAGGCAAGAGCTATTTCCCCACACCTACGCAACAGGCAGTACACACGCACACTGGAACTGCAGCTTTAATTTAGGTGGTGCTTTTCATAGAAACTACATCTTGCAGACTGATCTTAGCAGCTCAGGTTTGCATGTCAGCAAAATTACCCATCTGATGGGCAAAGTCTGCTCCAACTCCACGTGCGCCAAGCAAGCCTCATTTATTTAAAAGTCAGTCCCACACAGATTCAGCACAACTCACGTGAAGGGGATTAAACCAGCATTCTCCGATGGTAACTGCCAAGCAAGAGTCAAGCAATTGGTAATACCTGATAGGAAATAAGCTCCAGACCAGGGCATTTCTGAAGCAGTGCCATGTACTCACAACAAAACATCGCCTGTGCTGTACAACTCTTACATATTTAAGTGTCTAGAGGTCTCTATTATCTTGTTCTTATTTTAATCCATGGGTTCCTCCAAATCATCCATTTCTTTTCCCTTTCCCTCCTAGCCCACCAAAACTTCTGCCAAAGTAGCAGATGCTAACAGCCCCCTCTTGAAATCCCTCCGTGCACCAGAATCAGTATTTTCCCATGACCACCAATTATTTCCTTCTCCCTCCTCAATTTCTAGGAAAATCTGAAGGGTGTGATTAGACACCAACKCCTCTGGGAAATTATAATTTTTCCTACCTGCTTTAATGTCCTCTTCTAAYGGATGTAGGTACCACCTCTTCTTCCTCTTGCAAGTGTCACCTTCTGCCTGCTAGGCTACAACTTCAAAGGCTTCTTGCTTAATCATCGATCAGAAATGCAGCTTTTCTTCCTCGCCTACCTCCAAAACCACCCAGCACTGCTCTGAAGTTTGCTGTTTCATCCTTGGAGCTTGCCACTTGCCACTCTGCGAGCAGGCAGGAGAAATTAGCTAAGCGTAGTATTATTTTTATAAAGTATTGGATTCTGCTAAGGGAAGAAAGAAAGCAAGAAACAAAAACCCCAAAATCCTTGCTCTGTGCCTGAGCTATCAGGGGGAGCATTAAATGAGGGGTGGATGTTTAAAACAAAATGGAGGTAAACAGCCTCACCTGGGGCCCCCAACGAGCACCAGCTATTTAATCAGTATAGGTCAGCAAATGTCCTGACCTCAAGCCAAGCCCTGCATCAGCCTGCGAGCAGCCTTGAGGCTTTTAATAAGATTATTCAAGCTCTTAACATTGTTCAACACAGATTGGGCCACCCCTTCTTGCAACGACCTGCAGACCTTGCTTTTTAACAGGTGATCAGATTATCGGGGATGTAGGGGGGGGGGGTGAAATTGCCAGACTGATTGGATGTAGTTTTAATCCCTCAGATCAGGAATGAGACCTGCCTGTGAAAGATGAACCTACGGGCTTTGATGAAAAAGTCTCCGCTACATCCGACAGTGTAAATCTTACTTTGTATTTACAGTTCTGCGCAAATATCCTCTCTGAACTCACCAAAAATCCGCACCCACAGTGACTGGGCTCCTGAACGTGCTCTGCAGAGGTGCTGAGGAGGGAAAAAGTTTCCCTAAATACAATATAACTTTACTGCCACTTTCTACTTTCTTTTTATCTGTTTCCTCTAACTTCCACAATCTCCAATTTCCTCCGTGCGCTTCACATGTCTTTTGCAGCATCCCATCTGCAAACCCATTGACCTTAACCTGCTGCTCCCTTGCTGAGGGGGGGTTTCCCTGGAAGCAGAGCAGCCTTCTCCACCTTCCTCTGTACCAGAAACTCTCTCCAAAGACACAAGGCTAACGAGCTTTCGTACAACCTCTAGAGAAACYGACCCCCAAAACGGGCTGAACTTTAGCAACAGCCACCCAGAGCCGGGGCGGCCGTCAGACCAGACCTGTCCCTTCATCCCTGTGAGCAGCTCCAGGTACCACATCAGTTCTTCAAATAATTTTGGTGTCACTGCTGTTACCTCGGTCCTGCTCTCCTCCCCGAAACCCTTCTTCTTCCTCGGCTTTAGCCTCTGAGCTGCTGATACGCTGCCGAGTGACACAGTGTTGCTGTCATCTCCAAAGACCTTTTTGAAGCTTAGAAGCAATAGCTTTGAAATGTTTTCTCCTTGATGTGGTCTCCCATTTTGGACTACCAAACAGCCTGGCGCTGACACAAAAGCTTTCTATCGCCTCCTGCAAAGACAGAGCATCTTCCTCCCCCAGTACAGAAGCGTACAGGCTGGTTTAGGGAGATGACTGGGTATGTATTAAATCAAATTCAAAGTGCACGTACCTGGGTACAGCCCCTTCCAATTACCTTCCGAAATCACTATGCATTTCAAAGCTCCCAGTTCGCACCTTGCTTTGAAACAATTCTCATCATCTTCACAGCAGGCATCCGATGTATTTCACATCCCGAGGAGCACTCGGCACAAAGATTTTATTATTTACTGCTATGGCTGAAGGTAATAAAGATCTGATTTGACACAGTTAAGTAAAATCACTTTATCCAACAACTGACCAAATTGGCCTTCCCTTTACTCACTCACCCCAGCAAAGCTCTGAGCTCCAGTTTCTTCGTCTGTAAGGAGCAGGTAATACGGCTTCACAGGAACGCTGGCAGACCATTTCAAGATTATCTGATGGAGGCACAAGAGATGTAAAGCATTATATCAGGCATTTCATCTGCTGTCGTCGTGGGCCGTGTTAAATGACTGGACGCGTTCATAGATCACCCGAACACCAGAATTGTATTTGCTGTCAGATAAGGGCTGTGATAACCAAATGACTATAGGAAATATTCTATACCACTAGTATCTTGACCCAGGTATTTATTAATAAAGTTTAAGCTGTTCAGGAAGATTTATTATCTGGGTGATAAGCTTAGACTTTGCCTCTTAGCTAGGAAGTTTGTGTCTGAATGTGCTATCAAACCTCAAACCTATTCCACCGTTCAGTTAATAACGGCACCCAATACAAACTCACAGCCAATACAAATCATCAAATGCAGTTAGCATGCGTACAGAATACAAGGAAAACAAAGACAACCAAACCTGAAGAAACTGTCCTCCTATGGGATCTGGAAAAGCACAAGCAAGGAAGTCATTCAAAAAAAAAAATCTAGAAAATAAATTAAAATGATAAAAAAACCAGAGGACAGCCCACCAGAAAGCCATAGGCAGCTTTAGAAATATGGATCATTATTTCATTTGTTTAGAGAGTTCATGTTGCAGCTGTGCTATG
>JAYKAV010000378.1:1551514-1574651 GCA_035582835.1 Phoebastria nigripes | reverse complement strand
AAAAAAAAAAATTTAAGTATTGACTTGCAAAAACCAGCAGGAGTCTAACAAAAAAAAAAAAGCATGTACAGGAAAGGTCTTAATTATTGGAGATGGAACTTTGAACATTTCAAGTTGATTAAAACAGCAGGGATTTCAAATTCAGTCTCCATCGTATAAATGATTTTCTCATTTGTATTTTGTTCAGGTTTTACAGTTCCACACGCAGGTGCTGTGCTGCGAGGTGTTCATTGACTTGAGCTGAGCTGAAGCTCAACACCCACCACCAAGGAGACACAGCAGGGCTTTGCCGCATGGGTCACGGGCTCTAGCAAGCAGCCGGGCTTGCGAGTCCTGAGGCCGCACACATTTGAGTGAAAGGTAACAAAGGGCACGTAATTCATGTAGTATTTTTATTTTTACTAAAAAAACCTAAATTTTAACTCCTTTGGCTCCTCATCACACCGTTTCTTCGTGCACTCGTGTCGCTGCTGTCTGCTTAGACCAGAAATGCTTTGGGGCTGGGACCATTACTGCAACGGGTTTGCATAGTGTCAAAGAAAGCGAAGGCTCAGCCTTTGCTGGTCCTACGCTAAGAAACATCATTAACAGCCAATTAAGGAGTGATATTTTTGCCGTGCGGGGGATTCTCTGCACGTTAATGAAAGTTGCAAATCTCATTAGACAACYGTGAAGGAACCAGCAGTAAAATCATGTTTTCCTGAACAAGCATCTTCCAAGGTTGCAAAATCTCTTTCTCGACAATAAATGCTCTGAACTTGATCACTGCACCATCTTGTGGGCTYGAGCGTCGGGAGGTACAACAGGGCAAATGTTATTCTCCCTCTTCCTGAATTAGAGTACAGGAGTGCAAACTGCTTACTGTTTATTAAATATGTCCTCCTTACATGCTCTAAATCAAATTCCACCTGTTAAATTCTTACAGTTTTAAGCAGTATTAGGATCGATTCATTATATTGGGGCTGAGATTGATTTTAAGCATAAAACTGAGACACTAAATTACACGAACTGACAAAATAAGGTGGATGCTTGTCCTACCAGGCCACTAAACGATGCGTCGACCTTGTCCTTCTTTACAGGAACACATGAAATGTGATAAAGCTTTGGCAGCACAAAGTCAATCAGATGCTATGAACGTTGCTGAGCCTGAGCCCTGGGTGAGCGTGAGGAAGACYGAACACCCCCCGGCTATTTTGAGCCTTCACTCTTTGTTCAGTCGCTGCCTGTAGCATCTGAGAAGTTATAACAGAGAAAGCATTGCTAATGTGGCAGTTGGAAAAAACCAAACCCATAAATTTTCCTTGCACGACATTAGTATCATCTTAGTTGTTCCTTGCTAGAAAACAGCAACTCCTTTGACAGCRCCTTGCTTCTCTTTCACTAATTTGAAATGAGGGAGAGAAGAGTTGAAAAATAAAGTGCTCTTCCATCTGCCTTCAACAGAAMAGGAGCGAAGCTTCACAATTCAGGACCTATTTCATTCTGCAAAGGTAAAACACGCAGTATATCCCTTCCTCCCTTCTCATTAAGTGGCTACAGCCAGCTAAAACCAATTCCGCTGAAACAGCAGCTACCGAGCCAAGAAAGAACACATCTTTAGATTTTAGTTAATAGCTGGGATATATTAATTATAGTAATTTATGGTTTTGCATGAGTGATTATTTTAATGCTGATGTAGATATGATTGCTTTATAATACTAATCGAGAAATAACGATGATAACCAGCATTTATATGAAACGTGAAGCTTGTGATTTACAAAAAGGAAACAGAGTACTCGCAAGGCAGCCGTTTCCCCACCTTAATTCTCTCCCCCCCCGATGACACGAGCCACACCACGCTTGCTTTCCCATCCTTCATCGTTTTCATGCAACATTGGAAAGAAGAAGGGATGAAACCAATGCACCTTCCCTGGCACATGCAAGGAAACGACTTGCACAACGTCCATTCTAATCCATTCTACCTCAAACGTGACGTGGGATGAGCTGCCTGCAGTTCGTGCCTCTTACCACAGTCACAGGACAAACTCCCTGAACGGAGATTACAGGTCAGTCCCATCCCATCTGGTTTAATGCCCTGTATAAAAAGGAGCCTGAGGATTTGAGTCTAGTTACTACTAAATGCATATTCACATCACAGAAGTGATTTTTGCAGTTGGCATCCTCTACACCATCTCGGTACAGAAGGAAAGACGCAAACGGGAAGACTATTACCCAGAGCAGCCACTCTCCATCAGGTCAGCAGTCACAGCAATACGTAATCACTGTGTTTTCTCTCACAAATGAATTACTACATGACATTGCCATCTCTCTTATTGCTAAAAGCTGGCACTCGGCCATTCTTAGCTTCACTGCGTAAGATTTTTTTTTTTCTTTCTGCTTTGATCCTTTAATCTATTTTAGATTTATCCATGGTTGTTGGTTGTTGTTAAGTACCAGGGACTCCTGCCAACTGTTCTCTTAAACCTTCAGAAAATCCAAAATAATTGTATTTTTAAATCAGGGTTTTTTCTGTTGCTTATTCCCCAACACTGTAAAGTTGATGCGCTCCAAATGTAATCAAAACAGAATGATTTTATTTCCCCTCCCCCCAAGCACCGTAAGATAAATAGTAAAATTATCCATGCTCCCATGTAAGATCATAGTAATATGTTTAGGACACCTATTTTGTTCAAGAGGCACCATATTCTAATAGGAATAACATTCATTCATCTTAGCAAAAACCAGCCTGTTAACAGGATCCCTGCTGAGGAACTTTGTTTTTGATGAGAACAATAAACAAGTAATACTAAAATGAAACTCATGAATAGTTAACTATAATAGATACCATCAACTTGTAACCTCAATAAACCCAGATAAAGTTTCCTGTTTACGTAAGTATTCCCAAATCAATTCTTCTCTATTTTAATAATTCTGATACGTACTAGAAAGAACAATTACAAAAACAAGTTGCAGCAAACCTATCTTGACCAAATTAAACAGCACGTTCAACAAATTTGCTGAGTTGTTTCTGTTTACTGAGGGCATGCGGCTACGCTTACCTCTGTTATCATTAATGGCGTACAGAATCTCATTTAAAAAAAGAAGGCAGATTCTTCGTGCTCTTTCTGAAGCCTTTAAAACCATTTTTATTTCCAATGTGTATCCTATCAGCTATGAARTGTCTTCTGTCAACACGTTCTAATACACAAGCTCTTAAAATCAGGCAAAAATAGTTTTGTTTCATTGAACGCTTGGAACAGAATGTAACTCTACTTTAAAATTTTAATTAAAATAAACATTGGAGCAACCTGTTCTTCATACTGCTTAAATACACATTCAGATAAAAAGGAACGAATTAGTTCCAAACAAGTTTTGCATACTCCATTACCCAGGTTGAATGTTTATATTAAACCCTGCATGTATCACAGTAATGTTCCTAGGAAAAATCCGGACTAATTCACCTGCACACTATAGTATCAGGCACTCTATTGCTCTTTGACATTTCTCTAAAAAACGTTAAACCTGTTCTCCYGTGATTGAAGTACGGAACTCTGACTTTTCAATGAGAGAAACCTCGGTGAAATCCCACATTTCATAAATTTACGCCCCAAGCACAGATGTATGTACTAGTTCCACAGCCATCAGGGCTCACCGGTGCTATTGGAGGGACAGGGACACTGCCCTGTGATGCCAGATGGGCAGCAACAAGTCACAGCATCTTCTTTCTTTCAGGTCATCAGTCAGGAGGTAAAACAGTCAAGAAAACAGATTCAGGTCTTTACCTAAACTACCCAGGGAAGTGCAGGCACAGCTGGGGCAGCCCCTGAAGTCTTGTCTGGGACCCAGAACTGGAATAACATTTATGTTCTGCTGTCACCACTGCCTTTTCCCTTGTCCCACCATGAAAATAAGCAAGCTCGCACTGTCGCAGTGGTTTTATGGACTACGAACCCCTGGGTAAAGCTGTAGCCCTGCTTTTTATTTTTATGACAACCAAGAACTGTTCACCTAAATTACTACAGTAAAAATATAACTCATCACAAACTACCATTTTGACTGTTTTGTTGGCTGTCTGGAATGTTTTTTTCCTAGCCACACCTCCTCTGGCAAAATTTCCAACTGGGTGAACGTTTCATCACTTTCAGAAGCAATACCAAGGCATCTTCTACTTGGGCTGTACAGTTAACATTACTTTGATCCTTGTGGCACAGAATGAGCATGCGCTCACAAGGAATTAGTTCATTAATGATGTTTCCCTTTTTCAAAAAGCACACACTAAAGACTGTACTAAAATCTTTCACTTGGTGACACCAAGTGGGCAAAACGATCAGCAACATTGCATTAAATCTGTGTCAGTGGACATGCTCAATCGCCCTAGGTTTGATGAGACTCTTACATTCCACACCTCCTGTAAATATAAGAAGAGCATTCCAGTTTGCCGGTTAGACTGACATAATGAATCTAATTGGAAAGTTTCGGCCTCAGATGCTGTTTTTCTCATTCAAGCACCTCCATTTTTTAAGTCCCCAAGACTCCCCCAGAACTTGTTACCTTCTGTTTATCAACCTCCATTGTAGACCAACTTCAGAATGAGTAATTATCACAGCAGCAGCCTTTTTTACTCTTACTAGCGACACTGAAGAATGCTGACAAGTCGCAGAGTACGAGTCTCTCTTCCCTTTTTCCACATCTGGCAATTAATTTTAGATTCGCACGTTTGGACCATTATTTAGAAGAGATGCAAAACATTGGCTAGAATGCTATTGCCGCAGGAACAGATTCTGCTACCTCTGTAGCAGACTTTAAGGAAGGCTGAGGCCAATATAATGAAGAAATAGCAAGCCTGGAACAAGCTACAGAAACAGTTGCATTTGCTCTTCTTGCTGCTAGGGGTATTTAAGGCCTAATCTCTCCAGTAATTACAACAGCAGTATTAGTATCACTCATTTAAACTGTTTAAGGCAAGTAAATTACCAAACACCAGATAGAATGCTTACACAACTAAAACCCATTTGTATTATCTGCAGTAATTATACTGCAGTGTATATACATCTACTTTATCATATTATAGCAAATTATAGGAGTGCTCAGCAYGTTTATTAAAAAAGCGTTGGGTAACGGAAAGTCATTCCTTAAGGCAGTGAAGCGACAAAAACAGACCCAGTTGGTTTTTTTTGAGAGAATTTTAATATATGTGTTATCAAAACTGTAACTGTTACCATTTCTTAACATCTTAGTGCAGAAAAACATGTAGTGTTTACAAACACCAGTCCCCAAGCTCACGTGCATGTTTTATTGGATTCCTTCTTCATCAGACATTTTCAGCATAAACACCTGTAATACAACAGCAAGGGTAAGTTAACCATTCAACACTAGGTATTAACCCATTCGTTGATGTAAGGGATATCATCAGAAAAACCTTTGCTCACCACCAGTCAATCTGCCGGTAATTCCAGCAATTTTTGGTTAGTTTCATCATGTGATATCTTTAGGTAAATTGATACATTTCTAGCAGAAGCAAGACCTTTATCCCTTTGCTCTACAGTGCTGTCAGCAAAACTGTAGTGCAGAAGACAGCTGCTCTTACACATTTACTGCCCATATTTTAGTCTAATGAAGTATTTTTTGGCCTAGGAACTTCATTAATTATACTTTTAGAGCTAAGAATACACAGAAATAGAAACATAGCCAATGAGAATGTTCTCAGCTAGGTAATGTTTCTGAAACTGTAGCCAAAAAACATCACGTTAAACCAACGGCACACCAAATATTAAACTCACCCAGAAGAACCTCCTGCTCTTGCTGTCTCACTGCCTTCCACAGGACTTGTGAAGAGCTGTAACATCAATTGGTAGACATTAGTAACAATTACTACATGTCAGCAGACACCTGCAAGCTACACCTAAATATAGAGATACGAGGCTTTAAATTTTGAGGAAGAGAGGAGGGAAAGCAGATTGAGTCAAGCTCTGAAGTATGAACTGACAAAATATGCTTCTCGAGTTTCTGGCAGCCTATAAACCTCATTCATCCTCAACTTAGATTCCACCTGGTATAAAGCACTAGGTGGTCCAGTGAAATTCATCACTTGCCTTCACATTAGGGCCATCTCCAAAAAGCGACCTGCTCCCAGTCCTAATTGTGCCACATTTATCTGGAAAGACCAGGCTCTGCAGATAAAGCGAAACAGGTGGACGTGAAGCTAYGTTAGATATTACAAGAGCACTTTTCACAGAAAGCAAGTATAAACAAAAGTTGCCCGATTAGTTCCAGAAGACAAATTTCTAGAATTCAAACTCTGCATGCACGTAGCTGTGTTTCAGACAAATAAGAAGGTTATCGTCAGTTCTCGCATCTGACGGCACTTCCTATTCAGGGTTATCATCATCAACAGCCAACAACTTTTGTATTTGATTACTTAAAACACAGTAATTGTTTCATCTTGAACCAACAGTTGTACATTTTCCCCTTTTGTTATAACAGGCATTAGCTCTGTTAACTTAATGGTACGTAAAATTAGTTTTAATTAGTTTTTATTTAACTTGCTTTAAGATGTAATTGTTACAGGTTATTTTCAACTAACGGTCCTGTATTTAACTGCTTTACATCATTAGCATGTAAGTAAAGGCCTGGAACTTTCTTAACCACTTCACACACACCTTAGTACAAAATAAACTTTAACTTACTCTTTGCTTCAAGACATCTTCCTGCTGTGGGAATAAAAGCAAAAGAAGCATTACTAGATAGAATACTCTTCAGCAGTAATTTTATAAAATTATAAAGTAGGTTTATCCAGGAAAAAAAAAAAAAACAATTAAAAAAACCCCAGAAGACCAAAACCAGAACCTCAGCACCAACAGTCTGCTTGCAATTCCTCCCATGTTTGTGTTGATATCATGAATCACCAAAATATTTGCATCAGACAGCTTTCAGTAGACAACAATCCTCTCTAAACTGTTTTTAGTCAGGAAACTTGGAAACCTCCCTTACGCAGCTTGCCAGACTGCATTTACCACAAGGCCAATTTTTAAATTGAAATCCCACACACCACCAATTCTAAGGTTGTAACGTTCATTGCACAGAAAGGGTCTGCCACATCGAACAACCAAAAAAGCGACTTGTTTGCTGAAAACAGCGCCGTAAAAATAGAAATCCGTAGAAGGCACAGGAATGCCAAGCGCTAACCAGAGGAGCGCTACCTCCTCCGCCCTGACGGGCTCTGCCCCAGCAGCAGGCGATGCTGTCGGCAGCGAGGGACTAGCCTGAAAGCAGCCAGGAGGCTCATGAGGAGGAAGTAACCGAATGCGGAGAGGCTTTACCCTCCCCCAAGCCTCTCACCGCAAGCTCGCCCGCCGAAGGCCTCGCCACCCCGACTGCGGCTCGGGCGGCAGCGATACCTGGCGTTACCTCACACACACGCAAGCTTCCCCCAACCCAACCGAGCCCCTTTTAACTTACCGGGGAGCCGTTCCAGCAGCCCTAGCGCAGCTCCGGCGCCGCTCGCGGGGTGCCGGCGGCCGGGAGGGCCCGGTGCCGGTGCCCGCCTCCATGGCCGGCCTGCGGGGACAAGGGGAGTCAGGCGCCACGTGCTCCGAGGCCACACCCCTCCCCTGCGCATGGCCCCCCCCACAGCGCGGCCCGTTTTACCTCGTACCCCCCCCCCCCTTCGCTCCTTCGAATGGTCGGGCCCAGCCCGAGCGGCCTTGGGGACGGGGAGGCACGGCGGACGCCACCACTGCCGGGGGGGGGGTGGGGTGGGGGTGTCCTCACCTCAGCCTGCTAAACGATAAGGGCGCCTCGTTCCGCAAGCTGGGCCTCCGCCCCCCACGACGCCCAACCGCCCCGTCCCCGCGCACCCCTCCTCACCTCCCTGCAGGCACGCAGAACGAAAGGGTGGTAAGTACTGCGGCGGCCGTTTATAAAGGCTTGGGACGTACCACCCCGCAGCGGGGGGCGGGCGGGCTGTGCCACTGCTCCAGCAAGGCGGGGGTGCGCCGAGGCGTCCATTTCCTGCCGTGCGGCTCCGGAAGGGAGCCGGGCCTTGGGGCTTCTCTCAGCCTCGCTAGGCCGGTAGGACCCCAATTTGAGGTACCCCTCTACAGGTAAGTGGGTTCATTAAGACTGGGCTGGGACAGGCTACACCTCGAAGCAGGGACCCTCATCTTGCCCCCAGGAAGGCACAGCCAAGGAAGCAGCCACAGGCCCTTCAGCAAGAAGAGGTGCAGCGTTGTCCTTCATTATGGATGTTCCAGCAAAACTGGATAGGTCAGTGTGATTTCAGACCACTTTTATTTGGAATAGAACAGCTGTTTAAATATAAGTTTCATTATTTTCACACGTAATGTCATCTTGAACTGAAAATAAGGGGTTTTTTTTGCTTTCCTTTCCCTGTCTGTTAAACTCATCAGCCATCATGTTCAAAAAAACCCAAACCAACAAACAAAAAAACCACAAAAAACACCACCAAAAAAATCCCCCTCACTTTCAAGCCTTGCCATCAGAGTCTGCCCGAGGACAGCGGCAGGCAGAGGGCCCACAGCCCAACCAATGATTTCTTTTGCACAATGTAACAGTCGCCTGAACCATTCACCAAAAAAATACCTTTTTAAAACGGCAAAAACTTCCTAGAAGAAGGACTAGTGTGGTCCTATAACGAGTCACCTAAAAACTTAGAAACATTTAATTTTTCCTCCGAGGCATAGATCCTCCAGCAAAAGCCAAAACCAAACTTCTCCTTCTTGCAATTTTCAACCCAAGTTCATTTCAGTAAAATACATAGGTTGCACTTCTCAGTATCGGAATATTAATTTCTGCATCAAATTCCTTGAAGGTGACCTTTGTAGGTCGTGCCTTCTTTTTATTACGCAAAGAATTCTAATTACTTAATTTTGCTCCTTACATTGAAATTTTAATTTGTCTAACCTGGAATACGCTAATATCTGGGAGTTCAGTGAAAGATGAACACATTAGCTAAGAGCAAACCAGCTGACCAGAAAGAGAAGGCAACTTACAACAAAATTCTCTATGCAATCTCTCTCTAGGTCAAATAGATTTATGTTAACCACATTGAGGAAAAAGCATCCATGAACGATTCGGTGCTCATTTTTAATTATAAAAACCCAGCAGTTCCTGTTCAGGTAGCTAAGGAAGACCAAAGCTAGAATTCCTGCCACCAGCAAACGCTTTCCAAGGCTTCTCTACATCATCAAAAAGCAAAACCAGGCAAACACTCAATTACAGAAAAACCCTCTATAGGTCCTTTCAACAGTAAACCTCTATTTTTCTTGCAGGTAAGCTACCATGGTCTCATCAACACACACAACCCTCCCACCAAACCATAAACACGATGGACCCAACTAACGTGGAGGCAGTTGTAAGGCATATTTATGACTACCTGGAAGACAGTTGTAATGGCTCCTCTTCATTGAACGCAAGCCTTTGCCTACATCACTTTTCTTGATTTCATATATCCATTAGTTCAGATCTTTTATATCAGTTGAAGAGATTCTCTATTCCCATTCTGCCCTTCGTACCAGTTTGTCCTTCACCAGGCTCAAGTTACGAGTATTTACATGGAAACACAGTGGTTATCAGCAACATTAACAGCAGACCACAACCAGTCACTGAGCTTAAAAACATGCAAAGATTCACAACAGTGCAGAAGCCTGTCTTCGTAGACCAGGTGCATGATTCCAATCTACCATCTCCTTCCAGGAAAAGAAAAGGTCATAATGGATTCAAAGCAGTAATACAACACAAAGGTTTACYGGCAAAAAGACACTGGTTAAATAAATTTTATCAGGATCTTGAGAAATGAGTACGGTATGGGTATGATTCTATTTGAAAGCTTTGGAAGGGATATTAATGAAAGCACACGTTAAAATGAATTATTACAGTGATCAGACATTGCAGTCATTTACTCTCAACAGTACTTTTATGAGACATATTTATATATTCAATAATTAAATATAAAATCAAGGATGAGTGTCACAAAACAAAGAAATAGTAAGGCTTGAAGCCCAGTCAGTCCCCAGATTACCCTTCTAGTCACTGTACCTTTCATTTTTACCTTTAATTTTACATGCTGCTATTCTTACACATAATAAAGCGATAAGAAAAGCTAACTGCASATTCCTTGCTTTTGTGAAGCCTCAAACCTACTTCAACTTAGTACAAAAATAGGGGAAAAAAAGATAAAACATTTGTTTGTTAAAAAGCAGAAAGGGGAAGAGATATTCATAGACATTTTGGACTGACAGAACCTAGGAAATAGGGACAATGCAAACAAATTTTCAGACTATCAAAATGTAGCAGACAATGTTTTTGCTACCTGTTCTGTTTACCAGAATGTGATGTGCTAGCATTATTCCTTATTTAGAATTATTGGCAAGCAAAATAAATGCCATAGGCAACAAGAAAAAATTGCAGTTGCACACTGATCAAACCTTTTTCCTACCTAGAGAGGGTATGTGGGTAAAAAAGCTGAACATAACAAGTCAACCATGTGCACATCCACATGTACTATACAGTAAGAACATTCAAAAATATTGACTGAGACAGTGATCCTATAGTTTTCCTTTTCTCTTTCAGTTATATATACATAGTTAAACAGCACATAAGAAAACACCACTATAGCTTTCACCGTGGCCAACAGGAAAATTCGCACAAGTATAAAAATGTATGCTTTTAAATTGTTAGATTTCTTCAAAACATAATACAGATGAAATGAAAGAAATATAATTTCTCATCATGTAACAAAAAAAAAAAATTAAACCCTTGGGAATTTACACAATTCTCAAACATCCAACTTTGCAGTCTTGAACACCTCAATCCCTACTACAGCAGAACATAGTAACACCAAAATAAATGAGCAGAATTCCTTGAGAGCAGTGATGCTACTTGGATACTATGTGAAATTTTGCTGTACTAAAACGCTTAACTTAGATTTACATTCAGTATTTTGGAGGAAGGGAACGTGATAGTCCCTTCGTGCTTTATCCTTGCTGGCTGCCTACCCAGGAAGCATTATTGTTATTACTTCAAGAGGAAAGGAAAGGTGCTGGTAAGAGCCAGAAGGGCAAGGCAATGATGTTGATTATGAAATGCCCTGTTCTTTGGATGAACTGTGTAAAATATTTTGTTAAAAGGCTCCATGTTAAAAATATCAAGAACAAAAAGGTCGTCTTAAAAATACAGAGCATTTCTGCCTCTTCTTTTAAGTTCAAAGCTTGCGGAAAAGTGTTTTGCTAGAATTAACTACAGGTTTGCTGTAATAAACGTGTATGACAATGCCCTACGCAACACAGGGCCAACCACAGACTCCAGACAAACATGATTGCTTTAGGTTTCAAGTGGTATACGCATCTCTATTTTTGTATAAAAGGAACAGAGACACTTCTGGAACCTCCACTGCAGAGTCTTTGCCAGTGTCCAGCTTTTGGGCAAAGGAAATCTTGCCACATTGCAGAGTCACAATCTTGAGGATCAGAATGTAAAAACAATCATGATTCAGTGTCTGATCCAGAACTGCTTTCTCGGCTGATTTCAATTTGTAGAGATGGTAAATTATCCAATCGACTCTTTTTTTGCCGAGACTGTTCTTTTTCCTTAATGAGAGCACCCCAAACCCGCTGGAGCTCTGAATCATCTTCCTCTGGAGACGCCACAGAGTTTTCAGGTTTATCTGAAGTCTTTTCTTGTGTCTTCGGAGCAGACCCTAATCGGGTCCATAGATTACCTAATCAGACGAAAAACAAACACTTTTAAAAAAAAGATAGGACTAAGAATAATTCTGGAGGAAGTCTGAGAACCTAGTCTTAAATTCACTGCATCTCTTTAAACTCCTCGTACTACTCCCACCTGAATGTTTGGCATGGAACTTACTATGCTTTGAAGCAGTAGTTGAAATTAAAATATGGGAGGCTYAGTGCAGTCTTGTTCACCGTTTCCCATTTGCAGAGAATGCTACACACAGGTCTGAAATGCCATTGCATTCATTACACTTGGTTTAGCACCCTGTTTTGACCACAGTTTTAAAGTAGCCCTCTACTTTTAAGCACACCTATATAAAAATATTGCTTATAAAAATACTCACCTCAACCTACCTACATGTATTTAGATTTCAAAGCTCTGAACAAACATTTGCTAATTCATCTTTAATTTCACTCAACTGAACATCCTTCATGATTTTCTGCTGAAATTTCTCTTATACTCTAAAATCAAAGGCATTGCAGTATTACATTTTCTCCATAAAACTAACCTGATTTCTTCTCTCTGGTATCAGAGTAGAGGCCTTTTACATCTTGTTTGGGGATTCCTAACCGACTGTGTACATCCGATATTGGTTCTCGACGAGGAGCAGAGGTACTACTTGGAGGTTTAACTTCCGGAGAATGTGGTCTTTTTCCCAGTCTTTGCCGCACATCTAGGGATATTTTCAGTGATTAAAATGASAAAAATCATGATGCATTTACTTTAGTTCTGCCAGCTAATTTTATGCTCCTTGCACAATTTGAAGAACTTGAAACTAGACAGATTCTCTGTTTTTATCTTTTCTGTAGTCTTTTCATTAAGTCTTTCATACTCAGATTTCAGTCCTGGCATGTCTGCAATAAATTTATCCAGATTTCATTTTTCTTTTTTTTGGCAATAAATTTGACATATAATGTTTTCAGGTTGTGCTATGTCCAGAAGATCGGAAAAGTAAGTTATTCCATGGCTTGCTGCATTTCTGTTTTAGCAGCACAGCATATGTATCCAGCATGAGGTATGATTATACAAAAATTGGTATGCCTTCAATGATTCTTTTCGGATAATAGATACCTTGCTTTAGAATTCTAATACTGCTTGATATTTTGCAGAATAAAATGAAAAACAGAATATAAGAATCTCTTACATTCTGAAGTTTGTCTGGTTTAGCTAGATATTCCTAGTCTTAAAGAGGGTTCAAACAAAAACATAAAGGCAAAGGAAGTTATAGGATTTATGTGCCAACTTGTCAGAGCCCCAAAATGTGCAGGAGGGGTAAAATATACTAACATAACTTCTACATTACATTGATACAAAAAAGTATCTTTCACTTATCAGTCAGATAATCCTCCAAATACTACGTATGTCAAAAGTAGCTGAAATTACCCATACCTGAGTCAAAAAAGCAAGTCAATTAAGCCCAAAAATAAACCCTGCCAACTGAAAAATACGTCCATATTCATGTAATACATGTTCTTTCATGTAAGTAGCTAGTGTTTTACGTTTCATTTTGTACATGAGCCCCCCCACATGCTATGTTTCTCAGAGTCAGACAGAATCTCTGCCTCAAGGAGTGAGCAAATGAAAAAGGACAAAGTGGGGGGAAATAGAAACAGGCAAATAAATTGGATAAAAATAAATGTCACTCTTTCACTCAAGTGTACTTCATTTTTCCCCAAAGCAATCCCCAACTCAGCCTCTTAGTGAGGAAAAATTAACTGTATGGATGCAGAAACTGCTGCTGAACAGAATTCCCTCAGGTTTGTAAGTTGCAGTGGAGCACAGATGTGAAATGAATATATCCATTTTAACGAGCCAGTCACAATTCTGCACAATGTAAGAGTTTAAAATTACCTGATTTTACAGTGCTGTTTGGCTGACGTGGCCCAGTATTATTCTGACGTTTTTCTTCTAACAGGAGTCTTACATCTGCAACTTTCTCTGATGATCCTTTACTGCCAATCCGATTTTTGATGTTACTGGTTGCTATGCTATCTGCCCGCATGGAATTCCTAAATAAAATAATAATAGATTTAACGTCCCTTAAATGAAATGAAATCTAGTCTAGTTCTTATGTCTTCTTGTATGTAAAATGACATCATAGAAAATAGTAATATCAGGATTTCTCTACTGAGAAACCGAGGTAAAAACATTACTTAGAAGAGCACGTGTTCCAGTCAGAATTCTAAGTTTAGCAATAATCACATGAATACCTCAGTATCCATTTCAAGGTAGGTATCGAGTTTGTCTCCTTAAGAATGCGCCTCTGGGTCAAAATTCAGAGCAGATAAGCAACCTCAAAATTGTTAAAGGACTTGACATTATACTTCATTATAATCATACTACTGAAGGGACGCATGTTAAAGTTATTTTAATAATCTACAGTATATGCGATCTTGGTTAATATGTCCCTAATGAACATATATTCCTTTTTGTCATCAACACTTAAGGGTTATTCTTCTTTCTGAGAAAAGAGGAAGGGGCAAAGGGAAAAGAGAAAGAGGAGTTCTTTCTCCCTGGCCTAGCTATGAAATGCAAGAAGTTAATTGTGCTTGCTTGCATAAATTTCTATTGATTCCACTTTCAGCTTCATTATTATCAATAAGGAGGGTTACAGAAATCTGCAAAGGAAGCTGTATTTAAAAAAATGTTAATTGTAATTAAAAGCCTGTATCACTGTTTTCTGTATTTTGTATTTCTTTTTAAAATATCTACTACAAAATTATATTAAGAACTGAAAAAGTAGCGTCAACAGTTTGTCTTCAAGCTTTGACACCTCTGTCACTAATTAAAATTTAGAATGCCTTTTCACTGATACTTTTAAAGAATAAGAAACTTTTACCTAATATTTTTCAGTTGCGATTCCACTTCATCTGCATACATTGTCATTTTCATGCTCTTTTTGGGAGAGGGTGTTGATATCATTTTCAGTTCAAGATCATAGTCCATTTCATCAGAATCAGACGCACTAGCACTCGACCGTCTTGCTGCACTGCGGTCTCTGGACTGTTTGAAAGCTTGCAGTTCATCACGGTACTCTACCACAACTCTGTCATCTTCATCCATATCCTGATCTTCTTCCTCCTCTTCTTCCTCCTCAATAGGCTCCTCAGGAACATTTACTAAGCCTGTAGCAAAACAAACTGATTCTGATAAACTGAAGTTTATCATTCATATAAGGTACCTTAAAACCAAGGCAAAAAAAAAAAAAAAAAAAANAAAAAAAAAAAAAAAAAAAATCACTGTAATTAATGATCCACTACAAATGAGTCTTTGTAGTTCTCTAAGGCTAAAGAGAGAGAATATTTTGCAAAATATTCTAAGTGGAATCTATATTACAGAATAGCCTAAGTAGAAGAAAATTGCCACAGGAGAGAAAAAGTCCATGGTGTTCACTCTCAGAAGCCTGCTCAAGCATAAAGCTGGACTGAATACATAAAGGACAACTGCCTCTTGTAGTAGGTGCAGTTCATACTTCCTGAACTAAGCATAACAATTCCTATGATGTTGCAGCGCTTAATGTGACAACTGCTGGCTCCACAATAATCCTTTCAAGCCCTATAAGCAGTAATGCCAAAAAGAACGCACATATCATTAGTATGAATTTATCACATATACTAATATAAATCAGCAACTTAAATTTAGTCATCAGCAGTGTGCAAGCATCTATTCAGAAAGCAGTACATTATCAACATGCAAAATCTTCCATGAGATTTGATACACCCATGGCTGTATTTTTAACAGGCCACTCATATGCAACTTTGACACTGTATTTATCTCGCATCAAAGATTTTTACACCAATTATTTTTCTAATGCACACCCCCTACCTTAGGGAGTAGATGAAGATATTCAAGCCTAATTAATAGAATTTTCTAATCTTTATTGTTCTACATCTAGAGCTTGCTTTTTCATAGAAGGGAAGAATTGACGTAGCAAGTACGACAAATTGCCAAGAAGTTTAAAGAAGCTATCACTTCTTTTTGCCCTTGATGCTATAGCCCCCGTGTCCTAAATTTGTAAAAGAAAAGTATCACATAAAAAGTAGCAGCTAGTTTGGTAAGCCAATGGGCAGCATGAAGTTTCTGCCTCAGCTGTTCCCTGCAAACTCTTAAAATGCGATTCAGTTATAGATATATTTTTTAAAAGTACACTTCACTTTCACACACCGCAGGGGATTACATGAGGCATTGTTTACGGTCCCTTCCAGCCCTCCATTCCCCAGTTGTGTTCTTACAGGGTCAACATATTGGCATCAATTACCTGAATGACGATGTTTATAAGGAGGAGTCAAGCCAACATCATCCCCAATAAGTGTCCTTTTCTTTATCACATCCCGATGGATTCGACGTGAATGGTATCTTCGTTTCCTGAAACACCATAAAAAGAATGACATTCCTGTCACAGAAAAGGCATTATGAATGAGCCATATTCAGTCCTGGATTAGCATATGCAATTATCACTCACATTAATAGCAGACATACATGTATGTCAGAGATCTGTTCTGAATGTTTTGAATATAAACAGTCTCTATTTTCATGAGAAAATACTCCCCTTGCAAATTCATAGTCGCATTGCAAAAACATTATTTACGCATAAGAAGCATCTACATAAATTGAATAGAAAGAAAACCCACAGATTAGACTATCTTGTCCAATTACCTGCAATGTTCCAATTCCTCCATCCAATACTCACCAAGAATTGCTAAGAATCCCCTTCATGCCTCCATAATTCGGATTGCCGTATTTCATGTAATACTGGCTTCGCCTTGCAGCTCCCAGCTCTTTTTTGTCATCTGAAAAAACATAAATTAAAGGAATATTTCCCTCTTAGAATGTATCTTACAACACTGGCATAAAAATAAATAACCATCCAGTCAAAGACACAGAGAGTGAAAGTAAGACTGAATATGTCTTACAGATCAGCATTACTTCAATCTCCTTCATGAAGGATACAATTTTGCTGACACCTTTCTCCTATCACCACAGTTTTATTTGTGTCTAGAAACTCAATTCTAGGGAGACTGAGTTTCTACACATCAGCTTAACAGAGCATTACATCCCACTGTAACTGCTGGAGGCTGTACTTACCTTATTCATGACCTTTCTTCTCTTTATGGATATGTCACTTCCCACATGGCCCAGAAATTATATGGATTTTCATTTTACTCATAAATATCATTTAATATCTCAATTGTATTTAGCAATAATTTCCACTAATACCTCATCAGCATCTCAAATGATTTTCATATTTATAAAACGTAACATTTACTTCTGTGGAGAAGGGCATCATAAAACCTATTCTATGGTATTGGGAAGAACGCCCTGAGCCCAAGATAAAATTTTTTATGTACAATAATTTTCATACAACCTGAACTGGATTTAATTCACACATTAAATGTGGATTTATTGCAAAATCTTAACACCTAACGATTAGCAAAAAAACTAACAATTTTGCAAATAAAAATTAGGTACTTCAAGTCATTAATTAGTCAACAAATAAAACTACAACAAGCGATTAATTCATTATGCTTGTTAAGCTGTTCATTTACCTTTAGTAGCAAATCTCATGAATAGCTTGTTTCCTTTAGCCAGTTTATTGGCAGGGCGAAGATCATTACGCAGGAGAGAATCCTCTTCTACCTGGGAGAGGGCATCCAACTTTGGGGGGCAAAAAAGGTATTTTGGACTCAAAAATAAAATTACTGTTGAATGAAAATGGATTGCTGACAGAGAAGCAATCAACTGATTATTAAGAGAGTTACTTTTCAAATTATGTTCAAATGAACTCTGCTTTTTTTCTTGACAAACTAATGTGAATCTTTAAAGTAATTTGCCCTAAAGATTTAAAATATTTCCTTCTCTTCCTTCATAACATTATCTCAGATTATTAAAGGCAATAATTTTCAAATGACACTATACTACTGACTGAAATGCAGAAAATAAATAGCACAACTTGGACACTGAAAAACAACTATTTGATTTTTTTGCTTGTTTCGTATCTAAATGGTTTTACTAACAAGTTCTCATGCCCTCACACAATGACTAAAAGGCTTTTTTTTTCATTTATATCTGCTTTATAGAAACTAAAATTCAGACTTCCATGATGTAGGAGTGTTCACTGAGCCATCCCTAAAGAAAATACTAATCACACCTATTATATATTCAGCCAGTGAAGATTAAATTACTTACAAAACATCAATGCGTATGCTGATTCCCACACATAGCTATGGACAGCCTAAATCCTATTTGTCTCTTTAAGCACTGCCTTCACTGCTGAAAGGCCGCTGCCTTCCATTATTGTTCTTTCATTGCCTCCTCTCAGCAGAAAAGAGCAGCCAGTCTAGCTCTTACATGCTGGATACCCTAGCACTCTTGAAAACCTACTTTCACAAAACACTCTTACATAGCTATTCTCACCAACAGCGTATCTGCACTTCCTGTCATTTCCCCATCTAATCTACTTTGATAATTAACTTGTGAATTGCAAATATATGTGGTTAAAACTATAATGTTATGAAGACTCTACACCAGTCAGAGCAAAACTTCCGTAATAGTGTTTTCACTTTCCTTCTGTACTGACCTCAACATCACTTGGATTGTCATCCTCAACCTCGCCTTCTTCTGTCTCATCATCAGAACTTTCCTCCTGTTTTTCTAAGAAGGAAAATAATTGGGGGAAAAAAAAACAACCTCCATTTTAATGTGTCAGTCACATTTGATTATTATTACCTACATGCTCTGAAATCAAGCTGAAGGTGTTATCCTTTCTTCTGTGCAGCCTAGAGAATAATCAAAACAGTAAATGTCTACAGGAATTTGAAGCACACATAAGCACAGAGTAACATTAACTAGACAGCCTCTGTGCAGATAACTGCCTGGGGCAGCACACATGGATTATTAATTCTTTGAAAGCAAATGAAATTGCACTGCATTTCAGGGTATGACAGAGATCAGCAAGGCCATATATGACTGTGTGGCCATATATGAGCCTTATATGACTGTAAAAAGCATATAAAAGCCTATTTCCTTCAGCCTCCCTTTAAAATGCTGCAAGTACCTACAAGTATCCAATACTAACAATGCAAAACAGGTTATTATTCAAAAGCTTAGAAGTTTTTGAGGGAGAGCAGGAGAAAAAAAAACCAAACCTTAGTGACTTAATTTCAAAGTGAAATAACTAACAGAAGAGCGCACGCTTCCAGAACTACTAAAATTGTGAGATGCTTGCATAGATTTTTCAGGTTTTTTTTTAGCTCAGAGTAAGAAAATTGATATTGGAATTTTTTTTTTAAACAGTCTTCAGAGGAAAAAAAAAAAAAAAAGAAGTCGTGAGTATGGACAGCTATCAACATATACCAATATCATTTGCAAAGATCTCAAAGTACTTCATAGACATAAGACTAAAAAAAACCTTCTTTTATATTTCAGAGTTCCTTATCTTCGTCTCATCCAACAATAGACTTGAAAACTTAAAATAGAGAGCAGTAGCTGTTCAAAAGATCCTGAAAATATACCCAAGTTCAAAGGAAAGAGTAAAGCACAATTAACCAAACTGAAACCAAAGAGAGAATCTAGGTAAACAAATGAGCCAAATTCAAACCTGCATAATTAAGTTCCATCAGGGACAGCATTCAAGCACTTTTTTTCCCCCCAAATAAGCTTCTCACAGTAAAGACTAGTCTCTTGCTTCCCTAAATGCCTAAATAGCCCTCAAATTCCTATCTAAAAAAGGAATGCAACTAAGCCAGATTACTCCAGTGTATCTGTATGCATGTCACACCTTAAGATGTAATTGAACAGTTTGTACTTTATCTAATATCCCACTTTTCCAGATGAACAGGAGTAATTTAGATGACAGTTGTTATTTTGAGATGTGGTATCATGATGATGTAATATGTAATTTATAGCCAACAAGATTAAATACATATATTTATGCTCCATTTAAACGAGACAGTCACTAATCTCCAAAAACTTCCTTACTTGAAGCATTATCAACATTTGCCCAAAAATTAAAGTCACATGGATTGTTGAGGAGCCACTGCATTGTGGAGAAAAGCAACAAGAAGAAAAGGGGATGAGCTACAAGGATCCACAAGTTTAACAAAGCCCTAAACCCCAAACTTTCTAGAAAGGTTTTTGGTAGCACTGTAAATATCTACTAGAGAGATTGGCTATTTGCATTTTGTTCATATAGCATATTTAAGCAAAATCTATGGAAGAGTTAATAAATACAACATCTCTCTTTGCTTTGTACTGTGTGGTACAGTACTTTGAACCACAGCAATTTATCTCACCAGCCTAACAGCAAAACAGTCTTAAGGTAACAAAAGCCTGATTTTTAATTTACACCCGTAAAAGTAAAATAAATTTACAATTAAGGCATTCAGGTACCGGATTTATCACAACATTAAGATGTACTTTCGCTGCTTTGCTCTTTTGTAACGGACCTTTCAGTGTGCTTCTTTCTTGAAAGTATAACAGCCAAATTTAGAGATGATATACRCAGTGGTGAAGTGATGTACTGTCACATCAGTGTGAACAATATACTTAAAGGATGGCAGTGTATCAAGAAAGGAATCAACTGTGGTATTTCAAAAATAAGACATTTTCTTACACCTGCTTTTTCCACACTTAGAATCCATCCTTTTACTGCCTTTGTACGCACATCACAGACTTATTTCTGTGCAACATGTACTACTATAAATATCATATCTGAATATGACCCTGCATCTAACATGTTCAGTATCGACTGAATTACTGCTTTGGTCTAGCTCCAACCCACCTTTTAAGAAGCAGCTTCTTCAAAAGGTTTCCAAGATGAAAGCCTTTTTTAAAGTGGCAGAATACATTTACCTGAAACTATATGATAGAAGCTCCTTCAGTAATTTAGATTATGCAGTACCCAAGCACAAGTTTAAAGTTTCATTGATTTAACTAGATGATGTCTATATATGCATATCTCAATCTACCTTTCTTGGTTTTTTCAGCTGTCTTCTCTTCATTGTTTTCTCTGCTTTTTGTTTTCTCCTGATCAGGCAAGGAACTCATATTTATTAGAGCCCGTGTTGCTGTTACTTCATCGAGCCAGACCACATTACCTATGACATACATAAACACATACAAAACCAAAATGCAGTTTGTATAATCAAGCAGTCACATACACTGCCTTACTGGAGGGAAATTACTAACAAAAGTTCAGAAATGCTCTTATATAGTGACATGACAAAAAAGTAATCAGATATACCTCTTGCAGAGGAAGTCATGTTCTTTAACACACTTGATAAGCTGGAGGACACCAGCTTTCATCACATGACAACAAACACATACAACAACAGATCAAAACCAAAATCACTGAAATGCGCAACCGTATATATTAGAGACTGCTTCCTGAGCACAGCAAATTAGGATATTGACTCAGGGTTAGTGTAGTGTATTTCATGAACACGTTAGCACACAGATGCGATGGGGGGGGGGGGGAGAAAAAAAAAAAAAAAAAAAAAAAAAAAGCCGCCTTGATTTTTTTCCCTTTGGCAATTTAACAGAACCTTGGACTTTATTGCAGAATTCTGCTAATCTTTTCCAAAAAGCAGGAAAATAGGGGAAAATAGGAGAGACTGCTCAAGGACAGATTATAGTGTAACAGGTTAACAATATGATTCAGTACATGCCCTATACATGCCTTAAGTATCAGCAGATGGTACTAAAATATAACTTATTAGGCCAATTAAAAGCATTTTACAGATGCCGAAATTTAAAGAGCTAAAACTGCTTAGAAACAGGTTTTGAACAACAGCTTTCTGCACAGATGCATTCAGTGCAAATATGGCAACAAATGTCATTTACTGCTCTGCTGTTAAGCAGAGTGTATTCAGGTATCAAGAAAACTATACAGTGTCCCAAAATAAAAGATTCTCTCTTAAATTACTTGAACAGACAAGATTTACAAGGTGAAGAACACCCAGATACTAACTTCAATGATTGGCTAATAACTTTTCCTTTATGTATGCCTACCTGCCCTTCACATCTCCAAATTTTCAAAGCCTTTATCATTTTATGTTCATCAGTTTGAAACACAGAACACAGTCTAAATTCACCTTTGCGCTAACACATCTTGAGATGTAGTTCAGTTGAGAATGTTAAAGTTTTTGCCATGCTGCGACACAAATTTATGCTGAAAAGACAATGCTTTTTCTTGGAATTTTCACCAAGTGTAGTTGGCATGCTAACTCAGACACAGCATGAAAATTAATCACTAAAAAAAGATGTGGTTTAACTATAATTGGGTAAAGTACCGTTACGACTCTGAAGCCTGCATTTTTTGCACTGCAAGCTCACTCTGGTTCCACGCTAAATTCACACATGTAACATTTAAGAAAAAGGATAATCAGACAATCTTAGAAATGTAGCCCCAGATACAGACTTAAGCTGTGCACTTGCTAGCTTATGCATCACCACAGGTTCACCTAGCAGCTCTTTACTGCAATTGTCCACTCAGGGCTCATTGCGTTTCAAATTTTCTGTCAGCTTGTGGCAGTATATCAAGCCGTCATACACAGTGACTTCAAGGTTACCAATATTTTGTAGTAAAACATTATCTTTTGTCTGACACTCAAATGTAATTCCTTCAGGGTCACCCCAGGGAACCATGCTACTAATTCTCAGGTCTCAGCCATGCTTGTCAATAAACCAGTTTCCAGCAATCCCAATCCAACTGGGAAACCTGCACAGGCTCCTACTTCTTTTTCTATGATTTCAGTTACAGGATTTCTAGCCAAATGACAATCTCAGAGCCTTCCAGTTCCATGATCTCGCCCAACTGCAGCAAACAGCTCTTGTACAGTCTTTAGTATCACTGAAGGAAGCATGACTGTAAACAACCTTGTATCTTTCTGGCAATCTCACTGCATGCTTACTTCCCAAAACAGCCCTTGCAATGTGAATTTACATTCCTTTTCCTATCTATGTAAATCACATTCAGCTGCTACCTTCTTCCACCCACTAATTTCTCCTTGAGAATGCACTAAACAAATATGGCAACAAGCCTGCTCCTTTGCAGCACAAAACCATACCAACCTGACTAACTGCACGTAGCTCAATAATCTTCTCTCAGAATGTCATCTTTTGTGACACTCAAGCAGGTATACTATTTATGTCAACATGTAAGCAACACAAAATTTTTTTTTTCCCACTTAAGAGACCTGCATGTTATTCTATGCTCTCTCTCTCCAATAATAAATACTCAGCCAGATAGTGGGTTTGATTTTCACCATATGTTATTAATTCTTTCCTTCTAAATCTCTTTTGACTAAGGCAAAGGACAGGGAAACTGAGACAAAGATCAGTGACTTTGAAAGCCACTACCACATCTGAGGTACAGCTATGACCGGTATTAAAAAAAAAAAAAAAAAAA
>JAYKAV010000378.1:1526281-1551494 GCA_035582835.1 Phoebastria nigripes | reverse complement strand
AAAAAAAAAAAAAAAAAAAAAAAAAAAAAAGAGTAGGAACTACAGACAAAAGACTCCAGTTACTTACATGATGTATCATCTAACCACTCAATATGAGCAGGAGGATACTCTTTGAAATAGGCAAAGATGTCCTGTGTACTCATCTCATCCACCCCACAAATGTAAATTGTGTCCAGTCTCACTTTAGGAATGGCTATAAAGAGGAAGAGATACAAAACTGGTACTTACTTCTACAGAGCAAGCTTTTATATTAGTAACATAGGGGTTTATAAAGCAAACATTTTAAATAAGCTAAACAGAAGCTAAAGCAAAGTATGATGTACACCATTCTAAAACACCATAATTTGAATTATTATTCCACAATGCAAAACTTTAATAAAATGAGAATTAAAAAGAGGTAACACTACAAGCATTGGTAGATGCAGGTATTGCATAGCAATCAAACTGCCTTAAAAACATTTTTTTTAAAAAGCTGCCAAAGTACTACCATTAAGTACTAAAGAGCCAGAATACTAACGAGGCCTGTGACCAGGGCATGTGTACAAAGCACTTCCACTTGTATCATCTGATGGAGAGCTGTTATAGGCCACAGCTTAGTGGGTCCAAGCTGCCAGTTGGAAAAAAAAGCCTTGAGAACTAACTGGATGCCAAAAGCGCCAATCTGTTGTGCACACATCTCCCAGCTGATCTGCTTATATTCCAACACGCCCAGCTTGCCATCTAAGAGCACATGCGCAATGAGTCCAGCTTCACTGTGCATACAGCACAGAATCTGATCCCACTGTGCATGGGACACAGAGTCCTTCACTCATACACAAACAGTGACCAAGGTCTTTTCAAAGAATTTAAAGATTCTTAAAGCAGCACTGATCCAGAAGATGAACCTTGGACATGTAGCACTAGGTGCCATTGCCAAACAGTAAATAAGGTACACAAAAAATGTTTTCTTCTTTCTGGGGTTGGTAAAACAAGGAGCGAAATTACAACTGTCAAGTAGTTTAAAAAGCAATGACATTAAAAAAAAAAACCTGGGGGAAAAATCCCAAAGTGATTTCTTTTGGCAATGATCTGGGAAAACCTCTGGGATGCAGGAAATACTATAGGATAAATCAAGTAAAGGAACTGTGAGGAAGTAAACAAACGGGTCTTTTCTTCTTGACTGTTGGATAAACTTGTACCTTTCTTCATCATGTCCCGATCCAGTGCCACATTCCTTTGGGCGAGATTCACTTCAGCTCGAAAATGAAAGCGTTTTGCTCTTTGTTCCTTTTTCTCAATTGCTTCCTGCAAAATGCAAAACAATGCAGTCAAAACGGGAATCACAGCAGCATTCCCAACAAGAGATTTAAAATAAAATTTACCAGACAGCAACAATCTATATTACTAATACTATTAATTCTAAAGAGACCTGTATGTTTCAGAATGCAGAAATAATTCATTGAAACATTTCTGTACCATGTAATAGTTTTAATGGGAGGTCCAGCAACATAACAGGAATCAAGATGCACGGAAAACAAGCTAACTCGGACAATGTTCAGACTCCATGATGGAACAGTAACATTATCTTTTCCTTCCTAACAAACGTACAGAAGCTGTGCTCAAACAAAACTCTCTTAAAACAAGCATTTCTACCACATGGAAAATTAGTCTTTTAAGAGATTTTTTCCCTATCTGTTTTTTAAATATATACAAAAATGTAAACTTGTCTCTCTGAGCATAAATTTAACAACCTAGCTGGAGTGCTGGCTACAGAGATCTTATTTAGACTGGCAATTCAAGCTGCTTTTAAGTAGCTCATGAGCAACAGCTTATGTGGATCTTGTGCAACTTTTGAAATGGACTGAGAAGCTCCTTATTCTACAGAATTTATTAGGAAGCATTACAGATTTTTGGATGTTACTAACCAAAGTCAAATTTGGAACACAAACTGTGATTAAGCAAAAACTGTCACCAATGATATCCAAATAAACACGGGCTTTTTACTGTTTTTTAAAGATTGCCAAAACATCTTTGACCACATTTCTTAAAGTTTTTCAGAGTTGCATCATTAAAGAACATAACAAAAGATGACAGCTTTCCCGTGACTAGGGGAACTTCAAATTCTTTACTGAATTACAATACACACAAGCTAGATGTTGAAGCCAACAAGCTGATTTTCAGTCTTCATCTGGAATCCTTTTTGTACTCTTTGATAAGCACAATCTTCTGAGCTTCAGTAATGCAAAATGGGAATTCATGCCATTTGTCAACACACTGTTGTGGTGGGGATTTTTATTTGTTAGAACATGTAAAATTGTATCAGTCCTATCAAGTATATGACTAAATGCTTTTTCTCCATAAACGCTAGATACAGTGGTCAATTGTACAATATGAAACAACAGCCAATTCGGTATTAAATGTACAGAGATGAGCTGTAGGATTAAATTTCTGAAGTTCCACAGAATTATGTAACTTCAAGTTATTTAAATGCAACAGCTGTTCACATTCTCCAAACTATGTCTTAAAGAATTAAACAATAAGACGCCCTTGGAAGATACAAGGCAACAAAACTAGATTTTCCTGCCAAGCACTTGTTCTTCCTTCTGTCACCCACCTAAGAGGAAAACCTGCAGCTGACTTGTCTCAAAGGGCATTGTTTTGCAATACCGAGTGGCACCAAGGCAATTTCAATAGAAACATTTTCAGGTCTTGGCACACAAATTTTTGTAACTTAAAAATGCTAATTCTCACAGTTTACAAGAGATACCAGGTCCTGATGCAGGCCACAACCAACAAAAGGAGAATTTCCTAGTTGTTGAAAAATGCCAGCTATCTGAACACAAGGCTAAGCTTCTGTGCAAGTTGGGGAAGAAATAAATGAAATGGTTCCTCCTTTCCAGTAGCAATAATTAGAACATGTTGAAGAACCATAGCACAAAAATTACCTTGGAGGTTACATCTATTCCAGTAATGAAACTTCCAGCTTTGTTTTCATATCTCCTACTAGTGTCCTGAAACAAAGCAAAATGGTGGTGAAATCTCGATGAACACCAAAAGCAACATACTTGCTATGCTGAAAAAAAACCTGGCCGTTTCTACAATAAATAAATCCTCTTTTCCTTGATCCTTACTCCAAGCTACATCCCTAGATAGGCAAGTACACAAGCAATAACTCTCGCTGATGTCAGTGAAGGTAAAAGCATATGAACTGAACCAAACTTCCTTTACTGTAAGGATTCTTTCCTTTGGCAAAATTTAGTTTCTGTGTCTGCCGCTGCTAAGGTTTTTACTTACTCTCTCTCAGAAATACAGAGGAAGTCATCAAACACCTTTCCTAATTAAAACTTCACAATTTTGGTTTCGGCTATAATTTCCTTGCAAAACATGAACAGATTTAACAGTGGTACCTGACTCCTGAAGTGTCAATTTGCAGCTTTTAGTCTCAAAAGTCAGAACACCAAACCATATCCACAATTAAACGAGTAACTTTTTATTTCTATCATTATTTCAAACCCAACTTCCAAATACCAGCAAGATGAAACATTACTGTTTTGATACAACCCTAGTAATAAAAGAGTAAAAATGGAGAATGATGTGGGAAAAAAATTACAAGTTTCATTTCCATCAGTAAGGATTGCTGAATTCACAAGACTGCACCAAACCACACAGACCCTGGACCAATGACCCAATTCTGTCCCTTCCATTGTTTGCATATGTAAAAATGGCACCTTTTCATTCTGGCACCCTCAGGACCATCACCTGGCAAAAGCTTGGAGCTGGAAGAACACATCTTGCTTTCTTTAGGAGTAAATGTGTTCTTTACACTTGTGCTGCAATAATTATTTCGGATAAAGGACTTTTTCTAGAAAGTAGGCCAGTCTCAGTTTAGAAATACCGAAGTACACACAATCTAACTGCTTTTCTTAGTATCAGCGTCAAGGTTTGTCTAAAGCTACCAACTGTTTAGAGCTATTAAAAACAAAAAGGAAAGCAAAATAAACATTATTTTTAAAGTTAAAAAACCCCACTGTCTAAGGTTGACTCATGGAGCACAAGGAAGTAGTGTAGGGTGCTGTCTCTTAGGCCACATATTTGGTAGAAGCTCAAGCACGTTGCTACATCAGCTAATTAGAGATTAGTTTCTAAAGTAATTTCCACACAAGTTTTGAGAGCAAAAGACTACTTAGGAGGTTAGAAGGACTCTGACCCATTTCTATGTATTAAACCTGATCCTACTAAAACTTATACAGGAACAATTAGCAAAAATGAAGGAGGGGAAAAAAAAAAAAGAAAGAAAACCTTCAAAACCCACCCATCAGAGGCCACATCCCCAGCGCCTCTGGCTCAGTTCTCCCACAGTCACCTCCCTGCTCCCTACTCTAGGTATCCCCTACACTCCTCGCATCAAGCACTCCTTTTACACTCTCCCATCCACAGCCTTCCTCTACGATCCATCACTACATCCCAAATTCTCTCTTCCACCACCCCACCACCTCTTTTATTCCCTTCGCTCCCAAGCACATCCTGGCCGCTTCCTCTCACAAATTGCCCCCAAACTCCCCTCAGATACCTCCAAGTCCTCTCATGGCCCCACTCCCCTCCACCCTCACCCTATCGCTTCCCCTCATGCACCTCCCACCCCATGTCGCCCCTTTTCCCACCAAGGTACCTCCAATTGCCCTTACAGAGCCCCGCAGACCCCCTCCCCCCGCCACCCTCAACCCCCCCCTACGTACTGCCCCCCCTCAGGAGCTGGTCCCTCCTTCGTCCCCCCTGCCCGTGACCCCACCGCACGCCCCTCACCGGAATGAGCTCCCGGAGCGAGCGCCTCACAGGGATGGTCTCCAGCTCGCCCTCTTCCACCTCCATAGGCTCAGGCTCCGGGCCGCGAGGCTCCGCCGTTGTCGCCGTTGCCTCCGCCTTCACCGAGATCCGCAGGCCCCGCACGGCCGCCATGGCTCCGCCAGGCCCGCCCTCCGCCCGGCCAGCGAGACGGCACCGCCKCGGCACAGAGCGCCGCCGCCCAGAATCACCACCGAGCCCCTGGGGCGGATAGAGCGCCACCCAAAGCCAGAGGCGGTTGGGGGCCAACACGCTCAGGCGCACAGCACGGCCATAGAGACACGGAGAGAGCGCGGCGCCGCCGGTCCTCCAAGGCTACGGAGAGCGAGAGGGCTGCACCGCCATTTTCCCCAGGCACCCCCGGCCGCGCCGCGGGAGCGCGGGGTCGGGGCCGTGTCACCGGGGAAGGATACACGGTGTGCGTAGAAATACAGAACCTGGTGGAGGTGGGGGTTGTAATGCCCAGACCTCGTTATAGCAGGCTCTGCTTCCTACAACGATTTTTTAAAAAGCAATCTGAATTCGTAAAATGTTCTTTTTTTTCCCCTCCCCTCCATACGATGGGAAGATCCCGCCGGAATTTTACATCTCTGACAAAATAAAGCTAATTTTCAGCTTGCAGTTCTCTGCGGTGAGCCTGTATCCTATTGTTCTTGGGCTCAGTTACTCTCTTTGTCAAGTACTGTTTTCCCACCCAAGGTGTTGAGGCTGTTTCGAGAGAGAAGCCCTATCTCCTCTTGGCCTAAATAAACCATACTGGTTGAATCTATCCCCACGAGACAAGTTCTTCATTCCCCTAATTATGTTAATCAGCTCTAACCACCTCGCACGCAATGGACCAGAACCGTGTTCTAGCTGAGGGCTCGCTCCTGCCTTGGCATCGTTACTTCCCCATCCGTGGGGTAACACCACAACTGACGGGCTCCACATCATCACTGTGAATTATCACCCCCTCGGCTGTCACACCCAGCCAATTTCATTACGAATTTCTAACATTTCTCCGGCTGCAGGACCCTTCCATCCTGCTCAGTTTCAGACTGCTCCATTCCTCAGTTCTGCACGTTTTCAAACCAAAACCCTCCAGCCCATCCCCTGCAATACGTCACTTTCCCTCCCAATTGACGGTACTTCCCAGCAAAATTCAGTAGCAAATTTTGACTTTCTCATGAAGAAATTTTGCAGCTGGCAACATAAAGGCTCCTCCCCTTACACATAATCCAGCGGGACTAATATATCTTCTTGCTGCCCATCACACACTCCAAGCGTATTTATTTTTAACAGTCTCTGCGCAGAGGTCTTTGCACAATAGCTAATGTCACCTGCATTCACCAAAAGTGCTATATTTGGTGCTGACATCACGTAGCCAGTACCTGGCAGGAATCTCCAACACAGGTGATACTTGCAAGCCAGGTGTGAACGGTTATGGCAGAGGGCACACACACATTAACATGAACATCAGTAGTAAACAGGACATAGACACCTCCTGCGAGGTGCAGATTCCAAAATAATTGCAAGAGGAAACACATTTCTGTGGCAGAAACGCTCTTTCTTGAGGTCACAGGGAAAAGAAACCAAAAGATGCACCTTTTCCTCCTTTAGTTTTAATTTTATAAGTAGGACACAGTATTGATGTATGCGATCTACACCAGATTTACAAAGCCTAACCCTTCAAAGTAATGGTTAGGGCAGGATTGTGTGACACCAGGTTGCCTTGCTCTGCTGTCATTAGCAGACAAAGCCTTTGGTGAACCCAGATGTTTCCTTATTTTGTTGTAACATCCTTGAATGTCACCTAGGACAGAACATTGCTGTACTACAGCGCCCTCCGCTCTGTACGATTTCAAGACTCGCTCACTGAATGAGCAAGAAACTCGCTCAGCAAGAAACTTTCTATTGATTAACCGATAAAGATCAGTTGCCAAAGTTTTAGAGCTCCTTAGGAAAAAATCATCTCTAGGCCTACTGGTAGGGACAGTCAAATCAGGAGAGGAAAATCAGACCGTGAGAGAGGAAGACCAGGCCTGGGTGCCGGTGGGGCTTTTACTGGCAAGTAGGTGAATGGAACATTCTCTTGATATTTTACAACTTCTTCCAGAATCTTGTTATTAACAGTGAATTCTTCAGAATTACAAGCTGATTTACTTTTATTCTTCTGAGTCTGTGGCCAAGAACTTTGTTTTTCTTTCACATTCATCTCGGGCTGCAATCCCTCTGCCTGTGAAAGACCAGTGTAGGAAGCAGGTTTGGGCAGAAGGGTTCCACTTTTATTGTAGCCTTTGTGCAGAAAAGATGGGTCAAGGGTAGTAAACTACTGACGAGTGCAGGGGTTAAATATGGGAGGAAAAAGGAATTTGGAAAAGGTTACCAGTCATTATCAGGAGAAGCCCTAAGTAAGGAAAGGCTATTACAAATAATGAAGGCCAGAGAGTGACTGAACAAGAAATCATTCCAGCATAAAAGTAGCAAAAGGAGCATCTTAACGCCAGGGAAGTGTTACTCATTTCCCCATCAAGTGACCACCAGAGGGAACTCTTGCAACAAGATTCCCAACTGCTTCCAGCAGAGAAAACCAAACCTGATGAAAACCTCCACCAACTCCTGTAGTTTTGTGGTTCAGCTGAAGAGAGGGGGAGATGGGTTACAAGGGTGGGGACTGGGAAGGGAGGGGAAAAAAAAGCAGTCTGTGGGCCCTCAGTCAAAAGGAGATTTTTTTTTTTTACAGCGGTCTGGCAGGAGTCAGAAAAATGGTGAATTTCGCCATTGTAAGAAAGTCCTGGTTTGTTTGTTTATTTGAAGCCTGTGAACGACTGAACAGAACAGACATCTTTTCTTACTGCTGTGATTTAACTCTCCTAGTGTCCTGGGCCCTCAATAGGGATCTGCAGCTTTTCAAATCTGTGAAAAACCTGGGCATGGAAGTGTGCTACTTCTGCAACTGGCTAGCGAATGCCACACGTCACCAGGGAAACTGGGACTCTAGCTTCCAAATAATGACTGGCTCCTACCTACAGTCCATCTGGAGAGAGAACAGGATCAGCAGAGGAAGGATGTTCATTTGGTAAACCATTGGATAAGCTGAAATCAAGCACCTGGTGTTTTCTTATATATTTGGTGAACCACAGGCTCCCACCTGTAAGACAGAGTATTTTGTCATTGGGATATTGTGAAGGTTAATACAACCCTAGTTACCTGACACAATGCCAAAGTTCCATCTGTGAGACAGTTACAGGGCTCCAAAGTGCCCTACAAGAAAGTAGAGATGCTGTCAGCCAGGCAGGAACACAGCACCCTCACAGTTAAGGACAGCTGTGCTCTAACCTTATGTTTATGCAAGTGCTGCCACATGGAGACCACACAGTTGAAAAAGCACATTCCTTTCTGGAAAAAGCTCACAGAATTGAGCAGAGCTGGAACAGAATTCAATACACATTTATCCAGGCTCTATAGACATTACTCTGGAATTTAAGAGATCTTGGAGAACAGTCTAAAAGTGGTAAATATGGCTCCATTCTTATAGACATGCACATACACACACGTTCCTCTGTGGCACCAGTGGAACATAAGCTCTTCCTTGTTTGCAGGCCCCTGCAGTAACACTGTCAGTGAAATGCCCTGCGTAAAAATAAACTTTTTCTTTTGCAGGGCTATTTTTAACCCAGAACAGCTCATTGGCCCAACTCAGCATGTAGTCCCATGAAAACAGCTGTGCTGGCACAACCGTGGGGTAGGAATGTGCAGCTGGCAGGGAAGATGAGGGCAGGAACTGCTGGTACAGCTCTGGAAGAAAAAGCACAGTGAGCTGCACCCTTAACGTGCAGACAAGCCTGGCTTCACACAAGCTACCACAGCGAGCTGCAGAAGCTGGGAAGCCATCAGGGAATTGGGACACGCAGGGGGATACCCTGCAGCCCTCCTAACGGAACGTACCAACTGCAGAGACAAGCCCTAGCCGCCCCCCCTGGGGCAAGGGCCGGGCTACACCGGCGCCCCTGAACCCTCCTCCCCCAGCCCATGACAGAGAAGCCGATGTGAGAGCACCGGCGAGGCATGAGGAGAGACCAGCCCTGGGGGCAGTCGCTGCTACTCTCAGGTACCCAGAACAGACCATCCCGATCGCGGGCACTCCTCGCCGATACCACAGCAAACGAAGACACCCTACAGCTCCACCACTCCCCTCAGTGACGCCTTCCCGCCTCCCCCTTGAGCCCGCTCTGCGCGCGCGCACCCGCGCACCCGCCCACCCGCCCACCCCCTCACAGCGCATGCGCAGCGCGCCAACCAACACCCCCCACCACCACCACCCCTGCCTTCGGGCCGCGCGGGGAGATGACGCCACGCCTTCCTTGCGTCTCCCGCGTGCGGTCATATCCGGTAGGTGAGGTCAGGGCACGGGCCGCCATTTTGGGTGGCAGGGCTGGGCGCGGAGCGGGGCACCGCGGGCGGCGGCGGCCCGCGGTGGGGGGGGAGCGAGTGCGGCCTGCGGGCGGGCGGCCCCCATGGCCGGGCAGTTCGACTCCGAGGACCGGGCGAGCTGGTACTGGGGGCGGCTGAGCCGGGCCGAGGCGGTGTCGCTGCTGCAGGGGCAGCGCCACGGGACCTTCCTGGTGCGCGACTCGGGCACCATCCCCGGCGACTTCGTGCTCTCGGTGTCTGAGAGCTCCCGCGTCTCGCACTACATCGTCAACAGCCTGGGGCCGGCGGGAGGCCGGCGGGCCGGCGGCGAGGGCCCTGGGGCCCCGGGTGAGTGACCCCCAGGGCTGGTGGTGCCCCCCCAGCCCCTGCGGCCCCGGGGAGGGCAGCTGGGGCAGCCGAGCCCCGGTCTGCGCCTCCCCATGGGCGGCTCCGCTCTCCTCCCGGGCGGTGTTTCAAGTCGTGAAGCTCTCTGTAGTGGAATTAAGTCGCGTTTTGCAGCTGGCGCTGCTGACCGAGCTGAACCGTCTGTCTGCACCTGCCCTCCAACGACCTAATATCATAGTTAAACATAGACTGGAGTTGAGCGCTTATTGCAGTCCTCCTGAAAGATCCTACAGCTGTAGCGCTCACACGGTCTTTTGTTTTCATAAACCAGTTAACTATGGTTAATAATTTTGCATGTCATCTCAGCCGGGGGACGGTTCCGTGGAAGTGTCATCTAAAAGTCTGAATTGGACAAGACAGTTTTGCGTTAGAAGGCAGACTGTGAGGCTAAATTTCAAGTCACGAATCAAAGTATTATGTGGGTAGTTTAAGAAGTGGGAACTCTTCAGGAATGTAAAGGCAATTGTTCCTTCAAATCAGATGTGAAGTTCAATTTTTTTTCCCCCGTGTGTTGAAGGGGAAGGTTTGATATTTTTCCTCATCAACCTAACATTTAATATGAAAACAATATGTTTAAGTGTAATGCTTATAAAGCAGAAGATACTAATTGTGTCTGAGGGAAAACTGTACCATGAGAAGCAGCATTTCTGCAAGTACAACTGCAACTAAATGAACAAGAGCTTCCAGCAAGGCAGTGTCCTTAGGTGTGTAAGAACATATGATACAAAGGCAGCAGTATCCCTGCTGGGGGCGTTACTGAAATTGGTAGCGGAACTGCTCAAGCTTGGATATTAGTGCTCGCAAAATGATGTGGACGTATTGCTAGCATCTCAGAAGGGAGCCACTACATAATTTTGAAGTGTAGTAAACCTATGTAATAAGAGATTTGATGAACTTATTTGGCAGAAAGTAAACAGTATACGAATTGCTAGAGACAGTCACTTTCTGATGTAGATCTATGGTTGGAATAATAGACCTGTACTGGGAAGATGCAACAGTACTTGTTATGGAAAGGAATTTTCAGTCTCTGTACAGACTGTAGTTGACACAGAAGGAGATAATCTAAGAAAAAAACAAAACTGTTGCCAGTAGGTTTGCACCATTATACAGTAATTTCCCCTGCTCAGGGGAACATTTCAAATTGGCGAATTTGGGAAAGCCTGAAGTGTTTATCCCAGGAACCTACTACAGCTGCAGAGTGCACTCAAGTCACAAAAAGCTCCACAAGGTAGAAGTTAAAGGTGGCTGAATTCAGCTGGAAGTGAAGTGGAAGTCATTACTGCCGTGGGTAGTAAAATGGTTTGCCACAAGATGTGGTGGATTCCCCATTGTTTCATGTCTGTGAAGACAGAGATTTATTGCCATAGGTTTGTGGAGGCTTGATGCAGGAATTGTTGAAACTCATGGCTGGTGTTACATAGAGCAGAGTAAGTTACCAGGATGGTTTGTTGTGGAATCCAGCCTAATAGGATTTTAAAGACAGTAGTGATCAAAAACACTGGAGTATGTATGCTTGTCACTTCTGGGCAGTTGTTTTCTGGAGAGCAACTCATCTCTGGAAGAACAGTGGTTTTCGTGTTACTGTGGTATCACTTCAGTACATAGCCATCCTAACTTTTTTACTGTGGTATATTCTTAAGCTCAGTAATGTTTTGTGGCATTCTATGGGCTGGCTGATGTTGTGGGTGTTAAAACATTCTGGAGTTTTGGTGTTCTTTTTAAAAATCACTAAATGCCTCTTAGGTAATTCTATTCTCTTTTAAATATTTATCTGTTTTAGAAGAGTAGCTGCTATTGTAGCTGTGTAGGGTGTTGGCACAGTAGGCTTAGTATATGTCAAAAAGTATAATTATGTTTTGGTTGGTCTCTTTTTTTTTTTCCCCCCTTTTTTTTCTTCTCCTGGATGTTATGACGGTAGGTGATGCATCACTCCTGCACCACAGATACTCCTATGCTGAGWTTTTAGTAGTTTTGAATAAATCATGCCTCCATGCTGATATTGCTCTCATTTCACACTCAAACCAAAGAAGGTGCGGGGGTGGATGTATATTAAATTACACTTAAAGTGTAATTAAGATTTTCTTTCAGAAAAAAGTAAGTGGGGGGGATGTTCTGCAATGGGAGGGAGATGGAAACATTGGTAGAAGATAGAAGATTTCACGTTTGGATAGGGAAGCTAATGCAGTAAAATGAGGCAAATGTTTGCAAATTGTCATGCTTATTTATTGTGGTCAAGCTAAAACATTAGGAAGAACAACTTTACTATGTTAATTGTATGGTATAGTTATTTTAGCAATTGATTGGCAAATGCACACTTCTCACTGGGACATCTAAATATGCCAGATCAGGTTCTTAGGTTGATTTTTGTTAGTCTTGGTAGGTGTGTGTGCAATTCATGACTGCTTTAACACTGCTGTGTGCAGATGATACTAGGAACCTAGCCTCGATACAGAATGAATGAGATGAGAAGCTTTGACTTCCCTAATATAAAAAGCCATAGTGTCACAAAAATGTGATACTTTTTTCCATTTCTAAAATATAAAACTTGTTAACTTTTTGTTACATTCACCTTTTGCCTGATATGCTGCAGTTTCTAACTTCTTGCAGGTGATTTTTCAGCATAAAGAAAAAAGTATTTAACAGAACTTCTCAAAATAGCTACGTCTTTGTGAAATGTTTTAAGGCCGTTAAAAGAAAATAAGATAAATCACTGAATTATGGGAAAGAAAAAACTGTTTCCAGTGGAGATGGAGATTAACAACTGAGTCGAATTAGGGTATCATTTGTGATCAAATCACAGTCACAGGCTAAAGAAATCCCAAACAAGACAAAGTACTCCATGCAGGCATTAGCATGGTAATGGACAATAGAGGAAATATTTAAATACAACATGTGTTTGCAATTTGACATATGAGTCCGGGGTAGAAATGTATGATATGCACTAAAACAAAATGCCTAAAATATCTAAAGAAAGATACGCTTTCTATTGAAAGTACAATGTAATAAAGCCAGAAACCTTGGAGTTGTAAAATTTGTCTCTCTAAAGTAGGAAAGTATGACAGATGATATGGTGTAGAAGGTGGTGTTTTCACTAAGCATGCATTGTAAGAACATGCTGCTTAACTTACACTTCTAAATAACTTCTAAATAATTGTGATTTTAAAAAATTCTTCCTGAAATTGTATAATCTATACATAATGATATCCATACTCTGCTCTATATGAAATGGCTTTAGATATGTGAGAGCAGTATGATTTAACTCTGACACTTGGAGGTTGTTTTTTTGTGGKTTTTTTTTTTTTTTATATTAAGGTCTTAAAATGCAAACTATTGGAAGCTTGGAAAGTGTATGCATAAGACATCTACTTTTCTCTCATCCTCTGATTATCTGCAGAAATGACAATACGTAACTTCTGTAAGGATATTCTCCTGATGTGCCTAGAGTTCTTAGGAGCCAGTGAATGGGGTTTTACTGTTTTTATAGAGCGTTCATGGGTACTTATTTGTTTTGCTCAGGGCACAAGTAGGGAGGTACTTAAGGGTAGGGAAAAAAGGTGTCCCTATGGGGGTGGGGGAAACACACAGGCTGGAATGCGATGCCTTCATAGCAGAGTTCCCATATGCTCCAGGAGGAAGCTGGCTTACATCACTGTGATGTCTTACTTTGAAATCAGAGCCTTGTGTCTCAGTACCCTGCATGATAAGAACAGCTTTTCTTGCCCAAAACATGCTTTATAAGTTGGAGAGGGAGGGAGGGCACCCTTACAGACTAGATCTAGAAACAAAAATGAAAACCTGTATTTCTGTGAGGTCTTCCCTGCACTGAAAAGGAAAGCTTACCAAGGTTTAGGAATAAAGAGAAAACTGCCTAGTAGCACTAAAACAATGGAAGAGAGAAATGTAAAACCCCTGAGACGTCTGAGAAAGTGAGAAGTTGCTTTGTGGTTACGCCACCTGCCTGCACTCTCAAGAAGTAGAATATTAGGTGTTTTATACCTCTACTTCCCCAGTATCTGTACAATATTTAAAACATATATAAGCAATCTTTTCCAGACTGACATGAAGCCAACAAGGTGTAAAAGTGTTTTGTCAGGAGGGAATGTGCATCATAAACAGAGAACTGACAGGGTCCAGATTTGAAACTTTCTTTAGTTCTGGGACACTTTGGATTTTAACTCTTTCCTCACCTTCCTGAGAGCAGAGGTTTCACTAGCTGTTCTGACATGCTGAAATGGATGGAATCAGGTTAAGTCCTAGCACAGATGGAGCTAGGATGGAATAAGTAAGAAAGATGATACTCAGCCCTTTGTGCTTCTCATTCAAAGGAGTCGTCTTACAGAGCTGAGTAGTGCTGCTGGTAGAGGTGCGAACTGAGCAGCTATTCTTCCTTCGGCTGTGCAGAGCTGGGGAGAAGGGAAGAGAATTTCTAGTACTCTGGTTGTCCAACTTTAATAGGAAGTGACTAAAGTTCCTCCAGTAGCTAGACTTACCTTTACACGCCTTCTCCTCTTCCTGAGAGCCCTCAGAAGATGCGGACAATGTGCTGCTCAAACTTGTGCCTTCAATAAAACTGTCCCAGAATCATGAAGAAAAACAGCTCTACTTCTCCAAAACACACTTGCCTTGTTGCTGTAACTTTTTCTTGTGGTAGATCTTGCCTTAATTTTTCCATTGGCCTACAGGTATTAGAAGTGTTACAGTTCAAACAAGAAGCTGAAGAATTCCTCTGAGCCTGAAATCTGTTAATCTTTGAATTTCATTATACCAGGGAATGACAAAACTTCGAAGCCCATAGTGAATAGAATTATTTCCCTGCTACATAAGTGAGCATCATTCAGCTCATTACCTTGTGGCTGAACAAGAGCATACACAAAAGACTTAAACTGATGGAGAGTTTACCGTGTGCTTGGTAAGGTATAGTTGTATTTTATTTCTGACCTGTGACTTTCAACTATTTTGTCCTTTTTATACATATTTTAGCTGAATTTAGAAGTCTTCCATATGAATTCTCCAGATGGTGACCAGGTTGCTGCCTTTATATTCTTTGGTAATTAATTTGGATTAAGCTTGTAGATTTCTTGTTGCAAAGAGGTTTTCCGGGCCTTCGATTTTTGTAGTTGCCTTCTGTTTTCTTTAAAACAAAAGCATCAGAAGTGCATGTGGTATTCTGGGAGTGTTCTCTTTGTGAAGATAATGTCTCTCCTTTCTGCTGCTTATCTGTCCCTTCAAGGATTGCATTGATCTTTCTGATCCTAGAATGTTTTTGGAGGGTCTGTGTTCTCTCACTCTTCTTCAGTTGTGAAAAATGTCTTTTAGAATATGATTTTCCAGGATACAGTACACTGATTTCAGTCACTCCTTCCCCATACCTAAGGTTCCAGCGGACTTTCCTCTTAGAGTCCAACTTTGGTTTTATTCAGGTACATTTGGCATCTGTTTGAGGCTGTTATGCATTAATTCAGGAGTGTGAACCTGTTCAAAAGAAAAAAAAAAAAGATACCACAAAAAACCTTGTTCATCCCAGGGATGATTTTGGTGCTGACAAGGTTGATGAATGTTACTGTTGAACTGCTCATTTCCTATGAGTTTTTGTGTACACTTACTTTGCTGGAGACAGAGATCTCGGCCTCCTGACTGAGTCAGTTTGTAGCAGGTTTTACAAAGGTAAATTAGTGTTTCAGGCTCTAGATTTCTGTCATGTGAAATAAGTTCCATGACAGTGAACTTACTTGAGATTCAGTCTTCTCCATATGACTTCAAAGATCTTTGCTGCCCTGGTCCTCTTAAAGTTTCTATGACTTTTTCTTTTGATGTAAGTGTCTACGTAAGCCTTGATCCTTAAAGGTTCACATCTAAAATAGTAGCAGATATACACTCGTGTTTCTGCCACTAGGTTTGTCCAAAACTTGATGTCTATACCACTTGTTACAAAGCATGGTTTCCCACTTCCAATGCTAGCGGAAGTGCAGCATTCCCATATTATATGCTTATGTAGTGGACTTAAGCTGTTTTGAAGTACTGCGTGGATGCTGCCTGTCCAGCCAGAAGTCATCTCCTGTGAGACCACAGAGCTAAGAACTGCCACTGAGATGAAATCCCAGAGTTCTTGCTGAGTCTAGAGCTGTAAGTTACATCTCATCAACAAAAGTTGAGAGGGTTTTGCATCTTTTCAGCATTATGCTTTGGGAGAGTAAGGTGGAATCTTCTCTTTCCATGCTGGGTTCATATTTCTTACTGACATTTACATGAGCTTCCTTATCTCTTGGTGATGCCAGTTTGTGTTTTGGTTTTTTTGTTGTTTTTAGAGGGTATTGCTTTTGGTTTTTGGCTCATTGCATTTGTGCTGATTTCTTTTGAAAGCCTTTCAGGGCTGTTAATGCATGCAAATGTGCATTGTCCGATGACTTAGTTCTGCTGCTTTGAATTTCCTGTAGCCAGCTTGACTGACGTTTATGTTCCTTCAGGATACTTCAAAACTTATTTATCGTGTGTTTGTCTGTGTTGATCTTATGGAATCTGCCCTTTTCTCTATTAGAACCCCTTTTTGCTCTCTTGAAAGAACTTCTTGTAATGTTAGCTTTCCATGCTGACAGTGCTACTTTGAGGGGGGTTTTGGATCAGTGACAGCTTGAAGAATTCTGCTAGCTTTGTACTCGAGAGCTGTCTCGGAACTGTTAGATATTCCCTGCAGAGAGACAGACTTGCAAAGTAAGCATCTCTTTCTTGCTAAAAGAGTTACTCATTAAAGCATAAATCTTTTCCTCTCCACTACCCTCCCCCAGCCTTCCACAATTCTTCCCATAACTGATTACACAGTGTATGGTGCATGGTGGAAATAGAACATCATGTGTATGTTTTTCTCCAGCTGAGCCTGAAGAACATAAAATGGAAAAAAGTGCAGCAAACAGATTGAAAACTGAAATGGATAGCTGCACTTTGATGCTTCTAATGACTTGAATATGAACATCATCTGTATTTTAATGTATTTGATGTTCAGATTTATAGCTTAGGCTCTGACAAATACGGCAAAGAAACTACAAGACTTGAGATTAAAAGACTGAATTATACCCATTATGAAAACGTATGTTGTTGCTTTGCATTGCATAAAATATACATAATTTTCTCTAATGGTACCTTTTATCAAAATGAAAAAAAACTTCATTTGCTCATTCACATAAATTGTTTGCTGCTGTGCTAAGCAGTTTTCTGTAGTGTCCATGCCTTTAACCCAAGATACATTACAACAGGTAAATAACCATTATTGCAGTGTTGTCCTTTTGAAATAACTTTGAAATGCAAAAGAGAGTTTAAACAAAAAAAAAAAAAAATCACTTCCTTGAAATTGTACCAAAATTTCATTTGCTTTCTAGATTAGAGTATAAAACAGGAAAAAGGGAATTGTCTGTTACTGAAAATTGTGTAGGCTTCTGAGAAACTCAGATGTGCTGAACATGTTTATCTGTTGGGTCCATATAACATTCAAGGAAACAAGATATTTTTATCCTAATTTGGGAAGTTTGGCAGTGCCAAACAATTTCTTTTTTCCTTCTTTGACAAAATCTTTAAAAATAAAACTCTGTCCGCACCATCATGATAGTGCTGCCTTTGATTGGAAATACACAGAAGAGCTGAATATGATGAATGTTGATCTAAAGATGACCAAATTCAATATCAAATTACTTATCTGTAAATATATTCATCTTCTCAAATGTTTAATTTACAGTTGTAACTGTTGTATGCTCTCTTTGACATATTGCCTTCTTCTTTCAGGGTTGAATCCCACCAGATTTCGAATAGGTGACCAAGAGTTTGATTCTTTGCCATCTTTACTGGAATTCTACAAAATACACTATTTGGACACTACAACCTTGATAGAACCAGTTTCCAGATCCAGGCAGAATAGTGGCGTTATCCTCAGGCAGGAGGAAGCTGAGTATGTGCGAGCTCTCTTTGACTTTAATGGAAATGATGAAGAAGATCTTCCATTTAAGAAAGGAGACATACTGAGAATCCGGGATAAACCTGAAGAGCAATGGTGGAATGCAGAAGACAGCGAAGGAAAGAGGGGAATGATACCTGTTCCTTACGTCGAGAAGTATAGACCTTCCTCTGCTTCAGTATCTACTCTGATTGGAGGTAACCAGGATAGTTCCCACCCACAACCACTGGGTGGGCCGGAGCCAGGGCCCTATGCCCAGCCCAGCATCAACACTCCGCTCCCTAACCTTCAGAATGGCCCTATTTATGCCCGGGTTATCCAGAAGCGAGTCCCTAATGCCTACGACAAGACAGCCTTGGCTTTGGAGGTACATAATGGGCAAAACTTAGAAAGAAGAGATCTGTTCAAGGGATTTCCCTTTCAATTACATTACAGTTCTGTAGGAATAAGAAAGGGAAAAGCATTGTAATACTGGTTTTACATCATGATTAATAAGCTATGGATAAAGGCTTTTTTTTTTCTTTAAATGAGTAAGTGACTAGAGTCACTTGTAGACTAGAGTTTGATTATTACAGCAGGTTTAGGTTACTGAACCAATATCATGTCTTTGTCAAACATCACTAACATAAGTGTTTCCCCATCCATGTTTTCACTTCTGAAGTCTTTATTTTAGGGGGGAGGGAGAGGGAGCAGTTCATAAGTTGTGTGTCTGAACCTCTGTTCGCTGTTGCTTGCCTCACCTTGATCTTTAAAAGGTGTGCTGGGTTGTTTGTTTGTTGTTTGGGTCCGTCCCCCGTCCCACCCCCCCCCAGTCTGTCAGCAGTTTAAAAGCAATCAGTGGAAACATTGGTAGTCACTTTAAAATTACACAGACTGAGATGATGGTGATGATCACACATAGGGTTTTATTGTAACATCTTGACCTCAAGCAGATTACTTTGGGTTTTAGTTTGTGAAGCAGGAACATATATTACAATTCATTAGGGAGGTCTCATGTAAAGCAGTGATTGATGGGAGTGATTTGTAATAAAGCAGTGAGTTTCCCTAAGGTTGATTCACTTCCTGATACGATCAAGTACTTGTACATGCCCTTTTTGATTTTTTTTTTTTCTCTTAAAAAGGAGACTGGAGTGCTCTATCTCTACACATCAGATAGCTATCCCCCAAGTTACATTTGAGGAAATTGAGACTAAGGTATTCTCAGTGGCAGACCTTTGCCTTAGGATGATATGTAAATTGTATCCTTTAATCTAGGCTTTCTTTGAGCTAAAGGCTCTGGAATTTCCTGATACCTAATTGACTTCCTGTTTATATAACATTTTAAGTACTTGGGAAAAAACAGTTTCTGTGCTGAGTCAGAGCATCTCCTCTTCACTCTCAAATACTTTGTTTAATCGTGCATAGCACAAAAGGCACTTCAGTACTTAAGTGATGTGGCTACTATAGCTATGTGTCTTTAGTACAGAATTGGCAAATGCAGCACATTCTACAGATCTGATAATTGATGTATGACCTGGGAGATGTGAAATTTTTCCCCGTTGTAGGTAAAAATTTGTCTAGGGAAGCAATGTAAATATACTCTCAATTACTATACGTTCTGCTATATTTCTGAATCAAAAGAGAGCCTGGATACCGAACGTAAGTTTTTGGGTTGAGAAGCATGTATAGAAATTTATGCCAACCCACCGGTTTTGGGGGAAACATGCAAAGATTTTAACCTTCAGACTTTCATACAGCTTAAAATGCTGTCTCTTTCCCTCCTCTTCTCACTCACTCCACCCAGCCACCTCCTGGAGCTTGGAAATATTCCTGAATGTCGTCGTGGACTGTTGCTATTACCAGATGTTAGATTTTCTTTGAGCCACTGGATATTATGTTGTGGCATATGTATCAAAACCTTTTGGTTTTCCTTCTGGATTTTGTTTTTAAGCTTTTATTTATTTATTAGTGTGCTACTAGTGTTCTCTTAAGCTTAACTTTACATTTTATTTCACTTAAAGCAGAACCCCACAACACTGCCCAACTCACAGTTTGGTAGCATGGAGTGAAATAGAGTGAGAAAATACTGATAATCCAGGCCATCGTAAGCAACTTTGAGTGAAAGCAAAATCCTTTACACACTAAAGAACAGCTTGTGAGTGCCATGGCTGATCTGATAGTTCAATCCTCTTCGCTAAAACTCACATGATCTGTCAAGTAAGCTGTGCTTTAGAGTGTAGTTTCATGGAGAAAATCTCTGTTCTGAGCTAGCTTGCACCACTACTGTCTTTTACTAACTCATGATAATAAGCTAGATAGCTGAAGTGTTTGGGAGGGGGGAATTGAGAAGTGTGTAGGCTCTGCCCATCTGTGTAAGGATGTAAGTAAGATTTATAGCGTCTTTCTACCTTTGTATTAGAACAATGGCCTTTGTAGGCCTTGTAAACTTACTTAAATTCTAGTTGACATGTTGAACCTCTTGGTTAGGATGATTTATTCCTGTCTTGCTACAGCTCTACATTTAAGAAATGCAATAATAGTGATGGTTCTTTATTCTGTATATAATATTGGGATATTTTAGTTTTAAAATGTGAACCATTTATCACTGCTTCTAGTAGGCCTTCCTCGCTTCTTTGCAGCTTTTATCATTTCAAATCACAGTGTTACTGAGTTGCTTTCGATGTCTGTACAGGAAAAAACAGCAATATGCACTTCACTTTCTCCCAAGTTTTTCTTCATCCTGTCTATCAAAGTACTGTTTCTTGTTGTCTCCTTTTTTCACATTCCCTTTCACTTCATGGTGTTCCTTCTCTGTTTATTTAGAGATCTCTTTCTTAGATCACTTAGTAGAAAGCATTTTGTAAATCTTATCAGTCCGTTTTTGCCCAGACCTCTTAATGACTATAAATATAGAAAGTGGGATTCTTTCCAAATGAAAACTTTTATCCTTAAATCTGGCAGTATTCATGGGTGGGGGCGGATCCCACTGTTTCTCTTAGGAAAACAGATTCTTAACATCAAACATTTTTTGGCCCAAACTGCAAACCGAATATTTATATTATATTGGGTTTTTTTTAAACTGACATGGTTTTGAAGAGCTCAAGGAAGGAGGATCAGAGCAAATGATGCTTTAATAAAGGCTGTGCTGTATTACGGAAAAAAGATTCAGCAGGAGAAGATAACTTTTATTTTGCTTATAACTGGACCTATGCAAGGAGTTGTCAGTCTATATTAATTAAGAGAAAAGAGAAGAGAAAAAGGGAAGATCTATGTGGTGAATGACTCTGAGATCTATCAATTTTTTTTTTTTTCTTTGTAACAGTAGCAGAACTCTGCCATTTTGACCTTACCAAAGAGGAGTACTTGGAATAAAACCACAGCATACAGAAGTCTTCACATGAACCTTCAGTTTTGCTTTGAAGCATATGGGATATATTTAGTTTTAAAACTTCTGATGAAGACTGAGACAAATCTGGCTTTATAGCAGGGTACAGTGTTGTTCTTGAGGTGCTGTGCTTGGTGGGATGATGCACAATAAGACTAATGATACCATAAGTCAACATTAAAAGTTAGGAGAATTCAGAGAGTCCACTTCTAGTCTAAATGTTTTAAGATTCCAGCACTTGTAATAATGAGTAATTTTTTTTTTTAAAGGTTCTCTGTATTGTCTTCAGGAGAGTATTTGAAATATAGATGAATATGCAGAGTTTCAAAGCAGATCTAGAAGGATCTGTAAGTTATTAAGGAACTAATGGAGCCATTTTATTAAGCTAGCATTTGTGAAAAGACCCATGCTTACTTAAAGTCAGTCCTGCTTTGATAGGTGTAAAGATATATATATATAAATGAAATGTGAATGAAAGATTGTATCAGAAAGAGAGACTGGTTGTTAAATGAAATTACCATAATGGTAAGAAGAGGAATATTTAAGCTGAGAGGTCTTTCCTCTTCTAACAATTATTGAAATGCAAATTTCGGGTGTAGCTTCTTACACTAATGAGAATTTATAAATGGGTGTCCCTTTGCTGCAATGACCCTGAAACACCCCTGAAAACCAAACAAACAGCTACAGGACGCTTCTGGGAGTGGAGGAGTGTCACAAGCATCCCATATTCTAACTCACTATCATTACACTGTTGAACCCACCTTTTGCAGATGAGTTTGTTATAAGGTATCCAAGATGAACTCTATATGAACATAAAGTAGTGGGTGACATTCAATAAGAGCACAGAGGCCAGCGGTCTAAGAAAAATATCTTACAGATAGTAAGCTKAAGTGCAACTTGTGCTTTTTCTTTCCTAGTGGGTTGGAGGTTATATACTTTTCTGTTGAAGGCTGATACGTAGATTGTATCCAGGTATGAAGCAATTTAAAGTTATCTAGGGTAGTGTTCTTATAATGGTTGTGATTAGGAAATAAGATTTTCTGCTTCTAGTATTGTCACATTTAATCTTACCCTTGTTAAATTATAGCTGATGTTTTGTTTTGGTCAACAGAGTATTTCTATTGGTACAACCCCCCAGTGATTATTAGCAGTAGCAAAATTATACATAGTGCATGATTAAATTCCTAAAGAGCTGCAACTAGCATTCAGTAGTCGAGGAAGKCTTCCTTTTTGCCTGTAGCAAATACATAAGAGGATTTTCTTCAAAATATGATTCATTAAAATGTCTATACTCATGACTACAAAACGAAAAAATAGAGCTACAGACAGAGTCCCAAGCGTGCCTCATTACCAGATAAGTAATCATCAGAGGTACGGAAACTTAATTAAATGTCCAYGTAGTGGTTTGAATTTATGAACTGTTAAAAGCTGTTCTGGCGAAAGATTGCAAGTGATTAAAACCTGTAAAGTTAATGGAGATTGGTAACATCTTAAATTGTTTTCATTGTTCTTTGTTCACTGCCTGGAAAGCGAGAATAATGAGATTCTGTTTTGGATGAGTTTGGAACACAGCGGTGAGCATCTGTGTAAACTAGTAACTGTATATTCAGTCAATTTCTGGATGAAATGCAGTAAGGCTTGTGGCCATGCCATGCGAGTTTATTTACAGTATTAGTGAAAGAAAATAGAATGTATCTGTCCCAAAAGCATTCCTCATCTGTAACTCGGGAAGAACTCTGAAAACCATTGGATGTTACTTGAAAATAAGATTATTGATAAAATTCTACACAGAGGGGTAGAAATGGGTAGACAGTTTTTCAGTGTTGCATTTATTAACTCTCCAGTGACTGTCTTTACATTGTAAAGTTGTGCTTTCTTAGGTTGTATAAGTGCTACTTAATACAAGTACCCTTCAAGATACAACAGAGTTGGGGACTGATTAGACCTAGACTTGTGGCCCTGACTTGAACTACATGACTGCACAGCCTTTGTCAAAGGGAGACAATACCTTTAGAATTCGTTATGTGAATATTAGGTTGGAGATTAGAATATGAGAGATATTACTGTGCTTTTATTTAGTGTAGTACATTAGAACTGGATACTTTTAAACTAGAGCATATTGTTTCATCGGTCCATAGTAACCATTCTTTTCTTTTTCTAGCCAAACAATTTGGGTATAAGAGGGAGAGGGCATCAGTTGTCTTTACTAAACCCATGGAATTTATTTATGTGAGAAATCCATGGTGGGCAAGACTGAAATACCATCTAGCCTTGCCTCTAGTAGTGGCGAGTTCTGGATGCTCAGAGTAACAGAGCAGTCTTATGGCACTACTTCTTATTCCCCCACATATTCTCCCAGTGTTTTATAATCTGTGGCTACGTGTGTGTGTGTGTATATATATATATATAGCCCCTACTTATCCAGAACTTTTTCAATACTACCTGAAAAGCACTTAGTGGAATTTCAAAATTAAGGAGCTGTTTAGCTTGCAGATTAGTGTTCACGTTGTACACCTGCAAGCCTTTACTCCCTTAATGAGGTTGTTGATGCAGTACAGAGTGCAAGCCTCTGTCAATTCAGTGAGATGCATTTATTGTGATAGCAGCTGATGTCAAGTCCCAAGAGTGCTCTGAAAGATTGGTGTTGGATTGCAAGCTCTTCAATTTAGGTAGTTCTCACCTAATCTAGGTAYGCTTCTTTCTCTCTATACTTTCTTCAAGAGTGAATAACATTGGGTGGTAGGCTGGTGTATCAAAAATGGTCAAGACTAAAACTATTTTTTATAGAAATGTATCTGGTACACTTGGGTGATTGACACCAAAGGGGAGGGGTGGCAGCTCATCCTGTGTGTTTTCATGAATTGTAACGCTTCCTTATTTCTTATCCTGCAGGTCGGTGAGCTGGTAAAGGTCACAAAGATTAACGTGAGTGGTCAGTGGGAAGGAGAGTGTAACGGCAGACGTGGTCACTTTCCATTCACACACGTCCGCCTGCTGGATCAACAGAATCCTGACGAGGACTTCAGCTGAGTGTGGCTCAACAGTTGCGCTTACAGATGGGAACAATCTCAACTTGTTTTTATTGCAGATGCCATCAAGACTATGATCCGACAGATGTTGAAAGCAGTATTGCTTGTATAAGCATTCTGATAACCTGCAAACCCCTGGGACTGAACACCACCATTCCTTAATCAAGGGTCATGTAATTCAGGGTACGACAGTAGATAACTTGTGTGTCAAGTGGCAGAACTAGTACATGATTATAGGCTGTAATGCCTGCTTATGTCCATGTGCACAGCAGACTGGACCTTGCCAGCAGCAGCAGTTGGAGAAAGCAGTAACGTAGATGTTACGGTAACGTTTATAGCTCTCTCCAGTCCTATTACTTATGTTGCTTCTTCTTCAGGCGATGGACATCAACCTTAGACAATTCAATATTATAGATAGAAATTTCACAAATTTATCCTGGAGCTTTCTCCATGTTTTTTTTTTTTTTTCCATCCTGAATTCTCTGTCCTAGAAAGGCTATAACAGTACTTTGCATGGTCGGTTAACTATGCACAGTACAGATTTATGTAGAGCCCATTGGGGACAGCTTTACAGGATTTACAGATGCTTACCATTTTAATGGTAAATGACAGATCAAATCAACCTCGGAATTCTAGAAGTTTGTGGACACTAGATTGATTTCTTCAGTACTGTTGATGCTTCAAACATAGCAGCTGATTTTAAATTAAGAATTCTATTAACACACCAGTATCTCTTTTTATCCACAAATATAAGGCTTATGGAAGTGTAAACATCCCTATCAGTGCTGAAAAATATGTGCATAGCACTTTAATGCATAGCTTTAAAGCAGTGTTTGATTCACTAAATATACTAAAATATTGACACTGCTTGCTGTCCTGGTTCCGCCAGAACCGGGACACTTGCCAATAAAATTAAATTATAGGGCCAGTTTAATTTTTCTAGAATTCTTCAATATTCCTGTTGTACAATACTCTTACAGTACAAATCGGTGTCAAACATGGTGAACTGACAAATCAAATATTACTTTTATTTTAAAGTTACTCTGGGGACTCTTCTGGTTTAATTCCCATCTGTAAAATATTTGRTAGTGAATTCACGAGGATTTTATTTTTAATAAACTAATGGAAAATACTTGTGTGCTTCTGGATTGATTCTCAAAAGGCATAATAGAGTAAATATGGCTTCATAGCTCATAATGCAAATCAGTGCATTGAATAGGTGGTATTATGCACTGCTTGATTTTTTTTTTTTTTTTGTCTGTT
>JAYKAV010000378.1:1433797-1507255 GCA_035582835.1 Phoebastria nigripes | reverse complement strand
AAGCATTGGACCAGGCTGCCCAGGGAAGTGGTGGAGTCACCGTCCCTGGAAGTATTTAAAAGACGTGTAGATGAGGCACTTAGGGACATGGTTTAGTGGGGCTTGGTGGTGTTGGGTTGACGGTTGGACTTGATGATCTTAAGGGTCTTTTCCAACCTTAATGATTCTATGATTCAAAATGTGAGATGACTTAACTCGCATAATTTAAAAAATTTATAGCTTTCAAGTAAATTCTTTGTATAGATGGTAGGGTCATCCTTCAGGAAATAAAGTCATAGTGCTTGCATTATTTAAGTTGCATATTCTAACTATATCATATTGCCTTTAACTTAGCTAGCTTAAATTACAAGACTGCATGCTTATGTTAATATTAACTGTATGTATGTGGAGTGTTTTAGGGCAACTCTTGAAGTAATTTGGCAATAGTAGGGTGGTGTTTTGTAAAAGTTCTATCAAATCCTGGGTGGATTTTTTTTTTTGTTACTTTCTGTGATTTGGAGAAGCAAAATGTACTGGTAGAGGTAGAGATTTTTCTTCCATTTCTGGTAAGAATAGAGCCACTATAAAATTTTGTCCTATACATGTGGAGACCTGTTGGAGACTGATAAYGTTGTTCCTGCCAGGGAAAAAAATTAAGCCTACAGTTTCCATTGCTGAAATAGCTTATGCCTGTTAAGATTGTGAGTTTTGGCACCCGAGGAAAAAATTGACAGTTAAGCTTCATTAGTTTTCCATTGCTTGTGCTGCCATGACACAGCAGAACATAAGGAGGTAAAATGATGGGCGAGGAATGATGAGTGGGCAAGGTAAATAGGCCACAGAACAGTAAAGCATCATATTACGGGAGGCATAGCCTAATCACGTCATCATGCTCTTGGCAGAAGCTAAATATGTTGGACTCAATCTTAAGGGTCTTTTCCAACCGAAGTGATTCTGTGTCATTCTAGTGCACCTCTGCCTGGCAGATAGCTATGAAACAGTTGTCCTGTTGAGTAGATGGGATAGTTGGGGCTTAGTCTCATTCATTAATGGTCTTGTTTTCTGTCTGTGGGATTCCCAGCAGTKCTAGAAGCTGGAAGGTAAATGGTGAATGAACTGAAGCACTGTGTGGCAGGACAAAACCTATGATTCCTGGATGTCTCATACTAGGCTCTCAATTAGTGTATATTTAACATTTTCGGCTTTTATTTTTCTAATATGTCACAAGCAATCATGATGTGGTTAGGTAATGAAAGGATTATAACCTTCCTTAAGTAGCTCAAGCTTTTGCTTCCACTTGAATATAGGAAAGCTGTATTTAGTAATAATTTTTATAACCTCAGGTTTAGAAGCCCTTTTCAAAAGGTTTAAACTATAAATATTAATTTATATTTTGTGTGTTAACTTTTCAGTGTAAATAGCTGCTTGGCATGGGTGGATATGGTTGCTCTAGTTATCCTCAGGATGGCTTTTTTGTTACTTCTCCAAGCACCTAATTTTTCTTCTGGTGGTTTCCTCTTGGAACTTTGCCTTGCTTCCCTAATAACAGTACTCATACTTCTCTACATCTATTCAAATCTGGATTTTATTTTTTGGTTAATTACCATGTTACACTGTATTCCAGTTGACAAATCGGTGGAGCATTCTGTAATTCTTCAGTTTATCCTTAACTGTGCTGAAAGCTAGCTTACATTTGCTCGTGCTTTTCTCACTATTCGCTGCCTTTTCTGAAGCACTTTAAAGAACATGCATTCCTGTAGGATTGTACTGATAACTATTATCCACTGTGAAAAACATGTTTGCTGCTAGTGCTAAATCCTTTTTGTCTGTCTCCTAAAAAAATAAAACAAAACCAAACAAAAATAACCCCCAAAAAACACCAGAACAACTATCTTTAAAGAATTTTTTTGGGACCCTTGTCAAATGCATTTAAAAGAACATCAGATACTTCCTTTGTTGTACATGCTTATTGATTTGTTTGGAACACTCCAGTATGAAAGTGAGGAATAACTGTGTATGAAAGGAGGAGGGAGCCTGTTTTCATAAGCTATCATTACCATACAACTTCTGTTGAATGGTTTGAAAGATGCTTTAGCTATGAGAATAATTGTCTGACCTTTTCCTCCTAGAAATGGTTGAATCAATGAAGAAAGTGGCTGGAATGGATGTGGAGTTGACAGTGGAAGAAAGAAACCTGCTTTCTGTTGCATATAAAAATGTGATTGGAGCCAGAAGAGCTTCCTGGAGAATAATCAGCAGCATTGAACAGAAAGAAGAAAACAAAGGTGGAGAAGATAAATTAAAAATGATTCGGGAATATCGGCAAATGGTAAGATGTAGTTGGTGTTGTGGCATAATGCTATTGAGTTAAGGTCCAGTTTTGTTACCCTTGCCATAAACTGCCCTAGTATTCTAGATTGCCTGCTGTGTGGTGAGCTGTAATAAGGTGACAGTCTTGAAAGGATGAAGTTTGTTCCTTGTCTGGAGAATAAATATTCTTGGTGAAGGGGAGAGGTTGGGTGTTTTTGTGTAAACACTCAAAAGGGCAGTAGACTCGAAGGAGAAAGGGAGGGCTTTTCCTTCAGTGCATCTTACATATCTGCTAAGTATTTGAACGGTGCTGGCACTTTGTTTCTTCCTTAYGTACTCAAGTGTGAGGCTGCGCGTGCTCAGGAGGCCTTATTCTTTCCCCTCCAACCTGACTTATCCCAAGCAACTTTTTTTTTGAAAATTAACCACATCAAAGGAGGCGTTTGGCTGTTAAGCTTCTACTTCTGATATAAAAGTTGCTTTGGCTCATGCAGACTTTGACACTTGGTGCTATTGCACTACTCTGTCCTAAGAGTTCAAAATGTTAACACTGTTGGTTGAAATGCCGATGGGGAGGGATCTTCACTGTTGTTCTTGGCATAAAGACAGGCAGTGTAAGCCAAATGGCCGCTTTCTTTGACTCCTTTACTTTGTCTTTATCACTGTGATAGTTGCGTTTCATGTACATTGGCCTTGTTTTGTTACTTTTTCCCCCAGATGAAAACTTGGCAGGAGCTGCTGTAAACAAAGTGCTTAGCAGTTGGGTGACAGTGAAGAATAGTTGCCTAGTTAGTCTTGTACAATTGAACTGGCAGACCTATTATTAGCTCAGACAGCTATGCCTGCGTTGAAATGAGTGCTGAGATAGTATGGCTTCTCTGACAGCATCTAGTTCTTAAAATATAGATTTTAAAATTTTTTTTTTTTTTTTTGTCCCTAAGCTGGTCAGTTACACTGATAGCGGTTAAAGCAATCGGTTTGAGATGAAGCACTCCACGTTCCTGGGAATGGGGGACGTTAAGATGTCGTGGTCATCTCAGCTGTGAAACTTGCATGTGTAATAAACTCTAGGGCCTTGCTATTTTCTCTTCTCTTGAGAGGGGGGGRAAATTGATGCACATAACTTCATGCTGAGTCTAGTCAGTCTGTGCAACTTTACCTAAAATGGAGAACTTGSAGCAAGCTTTGACTTTCATCGGTAAGGGCTAATGAAACCTTCAGCTATTAGAACAGTGAGTTGTTCCCCCCCTCCCCCCCTTCCTCAAATGATGGTTTAGCACAGAGCAGGCCTGCTCCTATACTATTTAGATCCCACACGTTTCTGCAGAGACTTAATCTCCATTATTTGAGGACAAGTGCCTCCACATGGTTCAGATCTTCACTTCCAGAGAAGCAGTGGAGTCTATTATATCAGCTGGCACTGATTCATATACCACCAATGGAAATGATGTTGGCTTGGAAATCTTTTCTCAGGAATGGCTCTGGACTACTTTTTGTTGACTCATAGGGTTTCTGTTGCTCCATGGAATTGTTAAAGTGGTGAGTTTCTAATGTTATGCTGGCCTGCTGATGGGATGAGGCTCTGCCAGTTAYGTCCAGTCCCAAATACCATTTCTTGATGGGTGTCTAAAATCTTTCTAACAGAACGTATAAAATAAGACAATAGCTATCTGATGATTGTTTAAATTTGTCTTACACTCTGTGCTTCCAGTTCTTTTTGCACAGTGTTTAGTGGGTGGTTACTGTCTTCTGCCAAAGATCCTTTAATAGTGAAAAGACTTTTTTCTTGTTTTTGAAAGGGCTGTAAAAAAGGCATTGTTTTGCATCTCTCTTTGTAAAGAGAGCAAGTACCATGCAGAACAGATTGGTGTGCAAGAAATAAATCTATGTAGTCCTTGAGGTATCTATCCAGAGAGAGGCCACATGAAGTGCAGTGCCATGCCAACAGTATTTTYGGCTGTTAAATCCTTAAAGGGAATACTGTCACAGTTGCTTTAGGTGGAAGAGTGCTGTGGAGAACTGTAGTGTAGTTCCGTACTGGAGAAAGACCAGATGTGTCTACTCAACTCTAGCCTGAGTTTTCCAGGAGGCTTCTATGTATCGTCTGTCACTGAAGACCAAGTCTTGTTTGTAGTTGCTGGGAGACTTACTGTGAGTTAGCATTTGCTATAAGGAGAGTGTTAATGGGTTTGGCAAGACGGCATGGGAGCAGTAAGGGCCTGAAGAACATATTGCAAAAGTTTGCATGACGCTTCTCGCTGTTGCTGCTGGAACAGTAGCACAGCTGCCCTGTTGTCACGCTCAGTGCTTCTCTGAACAGATAAGGTCCAGTACAGACTCAGCAGAGTTCTGGTTATTATGCTACCTTGTCAACAAATAACCGTAGCATTTTTTAGAGTAAGTTCAGTGTTGCTGGGAGACCCTTCCCAGGCTTGAAAGGCTCTGAAGAAGAAAAAAAACCAAAACACTTGTCTGGGGACTGACAGGCCAAGTTTAAAGCACTGGGGAGTGGGAGAGAACCAGCATCTCTAGAAAAACACATCTCTCTTGCCTGCCACCGGAACCAGGTGTGACCTTGCTCAGCTATAGAGTGCTGCTTGAGTTGAAATGGAAGGTGTGGTTTGTGTGAAAGTAATTATTTGATGGGTTTGGTCTACATCAGTATTTATTATAATTTAGCACATGGCTCTTAAAAATGTTCTGAGTTTGTTTGAGCTACTAGCCAGCATGACTTGGGGCAGAACTCAAGGGACGATGGTGTTGTCAGAGTAGGGCCGGGCTGCTTTTGTCCGAGGCGTACAGTAGGCAACACTTGAGAGATGATGGAAGACGCCAGGCTGTGCCTTTGCCCAAGTCACTTAAGATAAATGTAGCAAAACACATACATAGCCACGGGGRAAAATGCCACTTCCTTTGTAGACAGGCTGCTTTTCTGGGTCCTGCGGCCATTTGGATACACAAAAGTGGAGCCCCTGGCTTTCTCATCTGACTGCATCTCTGTAGATAAGAACACACTGAAGCTTGCRTTCTTCGTCCTTGAGAGGATGAAGTGGTGTATGTCTGCACATAATGCAGTTCACTTCCTTGCGGTAAAACCAAATCCCTTCCCTAATAGCATAGGACAAGTATTCACCTTCCTCATACTGGTCTGTATTTGTGGCATATGAGAATGTGTGTTTCTAGTGCTCTGACTTACAACCTGGGTTGTATTCTGGGGCAGCTGCAGGGCTGTCGTCTTCCCCTCTTCTTAGAAAGGTTAGGCTATGAATTGGCATAAATGTGGGTGGTTGGTCTGTCTGTCTGTTTTGGCAGAGGTGGGAGGGAGGTAGGTTGCAGGCTTTAGCAACTGTTTCCTACTGTTCTAGTTTCATGTTGCATCTCAGTCCTGAGGTGCAGCTATTTTGGGGGCTAMGTATTAAACCAGGTCAGAGAACTAGCACAGGCTACCCTTCCCCTGGTTGCTTCTAATAAGTCTCCTTACTTAGATCACCAGGTGGTTTACAAGCTTTTGTATCTGTAGAGCTAAGAACAYAGTCTGGAATCTGATTAAGCCAGCACTACCACTAAAATAAAGAGAGGCAGGGCGGATTGTGGGGGCTTTTACACACCCATTGGGGTGAGCAGTCTTTCCTTGCCGGTCAGAGCCTGAAGTACCATATGTCATATTTGGAGCTGGAATGGTGATAGACCCTAAACCTACCTCTTCTGAATGCACTGAACAGGCTTAGTGTGGGCTCTTGTGCTGGTTTGATGCTTTGCAGAGCTCATTGAGCCACTCTGTCTAGAACAGATCCTTTTCATAAAAGAGCTTTTAGGGGTTTGTTGTGGGGTTTTTTTTGTATTGTTCTTAATCAACTCGATTTGTATTAAATCTTTTTAAGCTAAGCTTGGTCAGGACATCTACATTGCCCTGGACAGCAGCTGATCTCTGATAACTTGTGTGACTGATCCTTTAAGCAAAGCTGAAAAAGGTCTGTCCAAGATCAAGTAGAAGTTTGTACGTGTATGGTTATTTAACAGAAGAGGATTAGAAACTGATTTAATTCTTTGCAGTTTTGCTGAAGATCTCTCTGCAAAAGAAGTCATTGAAAAAGAGGATCAAGAGGAAAGAAGTTTGCAGGAACTGACTGCTGGCCAAAGGTTTTATAGCTTTTGTAGCCCAAGAATATGTGAAGTAGATTCTTCTCAAGTGACCATATTTCAGCAACTTTCTTAAGCATTTGTCACATAACTTTATAACGTCTAACTCTTCCTTGGAATGTTAGGGCATTCTGACATTGTCTGTATATGAAATTTGCTGTAGATTAATTTCTCTAAAGGAACTTCTGCAAATCTGTTAAGTCATTTTGTGCAAATCAGTATGTGAATGTATGTGCCAGTTTAACATTTATTTTTGGATCTACAACTTTAACAGCTTTTGAGGATAGATGTTGTGGTTACAAACCCTAATAGTTTGGGAGCTATATGGTGATAAAAATATTATATGTCAAGAAAAATACTTAAAGAAAGAAGGAAAGAAAACTGCATGGGTGGGAGGATAGGAAGGGATAGTGGACTGAGTGGGGCTGCTCTTGTGATCCAAGACATGCAGTTACTGGTAGTTTCTTGTAACTAACATTGATGCCTTTGCTTGAAAACCTCTACTTTATAGTACCTAAAAGTAGCTTGAGCCAGAGTTGTCTTCAGCTGTAGCTATGAAAGTTACTGCGAAATCATGAAAGAGCAGCAGTAGGTTACTATCTGCACTTAACCAACCACTCCTACTGTGAATGACATGGGGTGCTCAGAGCAAGTCTGGTTTTGGCAATGTTGATGTCAAAAGAGAGTTTTTAGCTTTTTTGGGGTATGCTTAGTTTCTTCGCTTTCAGGTGCGAAACTTCTGTGGTAAAACCTAACCTCAGAGACCTTGCTTTATATTCTAAATTAGAAAAAATGAAGGGGATGTGACCGTGTTTTCAACTTTGACTATTAAAATCCAGTATCTGTTTTTAAATAAGGCTTTATATATTGGTTTTCTTTGGCCACACTGTCACTGTTGGTGTTGATGATTTCTGCTTTTTCTCCGAGTTGCTGTGCTTTGCTTTTTTTGTCTGCTTCTGAAGTTTGTATCTTCTGGAGTTTGTTTTCCTCTTGTATCTGACCTCTTTGTTTGTGTGGCACATCTTTATTCTGTTCTGATGCTCCATGATTTTTGTCTTAAGGCTCTTCTGTTAGAGCTTTGCCTCCCAGGTAGTCACTAGAAACTTGTACTGAAGGTGCCATTTAACTCTGGGGTGGAATGGAGTTTAGCTGATTTGTATTAATTACCTTCAAATCGTTCCCTTCACTGTTGCCACTTCTAGGCAGCCTTTCAGGATCAAGAACTTTAGGAATTAGGAGTTGTGCAAGTCTTGCAGTAAGGAATTGTATCCTGAGACAGACTTAATGCAACTGTCTAGCAAGATGTCTTCCAGGGAATTTATAATTCCATTATTCAGTTACGCATTTCATCATACATCAGTCCTTGCCTCTTTTGTGTGCCAGCTAATTACACAGAACTGTTTTGCTTAATGCACCTGTGGAGCAGCTGAGTTTGTTGTTGTTCTTTTTCTTCTGTCCTCCCCCTCCTTGGATTTTTATGATGTTGCCTGTTTGATAATTTGGATATTTTTGAAATAGCTCTTAGTCTTATGTGCTAACCTTGCCTCCTCTTTTTGTTTTGGTTTTTTTTATAGGTTGAGACTGAACTGAAGTTAATCTGTTGTGACATTCTGGATGTACTGGACAAACACCTCATTCCAGCAGCTAACACTGGCGAGTCCAAGGTTTTCTATTACAAAATGTAAGTATCTTCTTGTGAGGCAAGGACCTCTTACTGTATCTGAACTAGAGACAGAAGTGAAGTAGCTATACATGTGTGTTCTGCCCACTCAAACCACAGTAACTTCCTCTAGAAAGAGGGCAGTTCAATCATGTCTAACCAATATCCCTTTTTGGCCACCTTTGAGGTGTTAGTGTCCTCATCGTATGGTTTTGGATAGGTGATGTTTGGAATAAGATCGTGAGAACTTAATACAAGCTGTTGTGCAGCTTTTAGATGTAAGAAACAACCGTTTTCTTTAATTGGGCTAATAATGTAGAGATCACATACCTGCTTCAGTGTTTTCTTGCACGGGCTGTACACTCCTCATAAAGAGAAGAAAATTAGGTAGACAGGTAACTGTATCTTCTGGAGTTTGGTAGACCGGTAACTGTCATGTAGTGTCAACTTCAAAATTGCATTATCAAGTGAAACTTGGCCTTGGAGTATGTTGCTGTAGTCACTAGTTTGATGCATATTTTCTGTACTGTACTTTCTGAAGCATAGTTTAAATCTTGAAATGATTTGAGAGTGTGTTCCCCTCTAGTTGAATTATCTCTATCCTTCAGATCAGAAACTTGTCTAGTTTAGATGAGATGCAGTTGTKCAGAGAAACAGTTGGGTAATGGAGAAGGTAATACCATGATTTTGTGTACTAATGCAAGAAAATAAGTGAACCCAAACTGGTTTTCCTGCCTGATGGTTTAAAATTCACTTAAGCACTAATGCATTGTTGTCTAGACAGTAATTCAGCAGCATTGTCCTTAGTGTGTGAATATATAAACATCAGTTTCAGAACTGAGCTGTTTATGTAGTGGCTGGTGGGGAAATAAGGACTACTGACTTAYTGTATGTTCTGTTTCTGTTTTCAGGAAGGGGGACTACCATAGGTATCTGGCTGAGTTTGCCACAGGAAATGACAGGAAGGAGGCTGCAGAGAATAGCTTGGTGGCTTATAAAGCTGCTAGTGATATTGCAATGACAGAACTCCCGCCAACACATCCTATCCGCTTAGGACTTGCGCTCAACTTCTCTGTATTCTACTATGAAATTCTTAATTCTCCTGATCGTGCCTGCAGGTAGGTAGTGACTGGGAAGATGGATAAAATTTATGTGAATACCTAACAAGCCAGAAGTGCTTGCTGCTTGGGTAACTGCTTTTCTTCAACAGAAACTCTGGGCTGGCTTTTTTCCTGCTAGTAGTTGATGACTTGCTCTGTTTGAGGTCAATTCATTGGAARGCTTTTCAACTTTGCCATTTTCTTCTGAGTCCAGACCCATTTGTTTATCTGGGAGTAGATCATGTATGAGAAGCAGAATAGTGATAACCTTGGATTGATCAACTAATGGCAGCTTAACAGCTTGCCATGTTAATTCTGCATGCCTTTATCCTGCAAAAGTGTGAGGTGATTTAACTTGCCTCTCCTGCTGTTGGCTATTTTTCAAGGTAAGAGGGGTCATGTTACTAATTTCTGTAAACTGTGAGCATGTATAGAATGACAGTAGCTCATCTATCTGTAGGGGTTCAGCTCATATGAGCGTAAAAACGAGGATTGAAGCAAATACCGTTTGTCTTCTATTCCTGTCATTGCAGGTTATGTAATATACTTTTTTTTAAGCTTTTAGCAGACCTTGATCAGTTGCACCGCAAGAWGTAGCAATGTTTAATAAAACCAATATTCTTGATACAGATACTGTTCTTAAGCACACAAAGTGACTGGTTTTGAAGATGGGAGATATCTGGATGAACATAKAAACATCGTTAAATAATAATAAAAATTTGTAACGGAAGCTATGGATGTCATGYAGCCAAACTAGAAAATAGGTGTTCTGAGGCACAGGTTTAACTTGTGTGCTTCTGGATTCTGTTTAGCAATATATGTTAAATCTGATTTATTCTGTGCTCATAGGTTGGCAAAAGCAGCTTTTGATGATGCTATTGCAGAACTGGATACACTGAGTGAAGAAAGCTATAAGGACTCTACACTTATCATGCAGTTGTTACGTGATAATCTGACACTATGGACTTCAGACATGCAGGGTGATGGTAAGTAAACTCCACTCTAAAATGCTGCAGTCCCCTGATCTCTGCCCAGAAAACAGAGCATGGAAATGTAGATTGGTTTGGTGTTTTACTTCTGTCTTTCCTAATAATTGACCTTCCTGAACTTCTGTCCTTTCGTAACACTGGATAAGCTGATAGGGGTGACACTAGCCTTTTTGAGAAGCTTTTCAGCTCTCACTTGAAGGAAGGAGGTGTGGAATTAGTAACATTAAATTTCCCCCCCCTCCCCACCTGGCTGCTTAGGCATCTGTGATTATTTTAAAAGCAGCGACTTCGTTTAATTCAGCTTTTCTTCCTTACGGCTTGTCATGTTCATCTGTGGTTGTCATTCCAACCAGATGTGAATTTCCAGTGCAGGAGAAAGTATTGCAAATGATCTAGTTCCCCTTTTTTTTCCGGTCACTCAATACTTCTGTTGGCATTTTAGTGGAAAATTTACTGTGATCATACTAATCACTTCACCTTACAGCACTTTTCATATCTTTTACTCTTCTTGTGAAGAATTGAGTATGAAGAGAAGAGGAAAAAGGAAAAGGGATTTTGTAAAATACTTTTTTACCAGAAGAAAAAAAAAAAAAGCTTGGGGAAATCTAATTTGCTGTTTGAGWTGTTTGAAGTACTTTCTTTAATACTCCCAAAAATGCTAGGTTGCAATTCCTGAAGTGGGCTATTGCCAGAGCAAATACCGAATATATCCCCTGGCAGTACCAGAGGGTGGGACGTTGATTGCTTCTGTTTACTAATATCTGATAGTTATTTAAATTTTTAAAAGTGTTTTTTTGGCATACTGAATGGACTTTTTCCTCTTACACTTTCACATACAATGCTATGTATAAATTTATTCATTTAGTTTTTTTTGAGTTATGCCTTACTCTGATTATTGGTAGTGAATTAAACATATTCTCTCTTTAGAAAGATTAAACTCTTCTTTTCGTCTGCAAAAATTATGTCCTGGAGAAACAAGTGGAAAGAGCTGACTTTCTTTACTTTTAACTTGGAGGGGAAGAAAAAAGTCAGTCCTGTTTAAAGTACGTTAGGTACTTAGAAATGCACAGAGGTTTGAAACAACATTGCTGCTTAACTTCAGATAAATAAATGAGCGTCTTAAATTTTTTTTGTAAGGTGTTACTTGAAGCATGGTGATAGCCATATAGCATTACTTTGGAGGACTTTATTGGTGTAGCGTCCATTTGAAAGCAACTGTAGAATCTCTTAACTTTTTACCGACTACCTGTTTTTGTGTAGGATTGATGGGTTTGTTTTAAAGAAGTATTGTTACTTGATAGCTTCTAGCTCTTTGCATAGATCATGAGTATTGAATGTTGCAGGTCACGTTTTACCCCTATTTCTTTGGGCTTTTGACAGAACTGGGAAAACTGTAAATGTGTGGGGTCTTGGCTCCTAGGCTACTCTCATCCTAGTGCTTAAGTCTCTTGCGAGGGACCACACCTTGCTTTCAAAGATGTAAGATTATCTAATGGTGCAGAAGCCTATGTATGTATCCTGGATGGGTCTGTACGGACACTGCTCTAAATACTGCAGGTATTATTAGATGCCTTCCTTGCCATGGTTAGGCATTGGAAAAAGAAGTTTGTTCCCAATTCCCACGATTAAGATAGGACCTTTTATTTTATTTTTTTTAATGGAGCCAAATATCTTGGTGCTCTGTGGGAACACTGAGGAAGTCGTTTCGGTGAAGTAACAAGACTAGATTGCTGTTGCGAGATAGTAGCATTAGAACATCTTCCAAAAGCTATCTTTATTTGCATGTGAGCTGACTAACATGTCTCATGTATCTCGTATATCGTAGAAGTTAACAAGACTATTTACAGAGGCTCTTTATATTTCTTTTTGCATAATCTAGATTCAAATTTCTTGTTTCATAATTAGCTCCATAGTATAGAAAAATAGATTTTTTTTTTTTTCTTCCTGAAGTATTTCAGATTATCCTAGTTACTGTTTATGATGCGTGCCAGAAAGATAATGATTATAAAATTGAAAATACTGCAGAACTACTTAAAATTGTGGTGCAGTTCTTCAGGTCTGCAAAAAATACAGTGTTTATGCATAATGTTTAGACATAGGTGCGAAGTTAAGTTTTCTCATTTCCTCATACGATGCTAATATACTGGCTGAGTGCATTTAAAACTGTTGCTTCCAGAACTCCGTATTTCCAAAATGGGTAGAGCCTCTGAAGATTGGTAAAAGTTAATAATAAGTGTCACTGAGAAAGATCACCACGATTACCGGTTTCCTAAGGGGTGGGGGAGACTTGAAAAAGGCTTGTTCTTTTGCGTTAAGCTTTTGCCTGTTTTGATTTCAGTTGTGTAGGTTGTAGGGAATGACTTTCTAAAATCAGGTGTTACTCAGCTGCTACACTTCTTTCCATCTCATTTACTGTATCTTTTAACCATGTCATAGACAAGCTGTTTAGTTTATTTTCACGCTTGTAATGTCGTCTTCATATGATTCCTGTTTTCCCCTTCTTTCCTGCTGTATAGATTCCTAAAGGAAAGTCCAACTGTTCATTTCCTAAAAACTCTACTTTGTAAGTGTTCGTCATGGCTTAATGAACTTTTCAGCGTCAGTTTTCTTCCGATCACTAATCGTGCTTGCCTCTGTCACTCTCTTGCTGCTGATAAATTGCTTGTATCTTTGACTCCATTCCAGGGCTAAGCAATGTTCTACCAATTTGTGACCTGTTACCCCTACCCAGGTCCAATACGCTTGACTAAGATCCCAAGTAACTGACATGTTTGGGAATTGAGCTGCATACCTGGATGGATATTAAGAATATTTGGGCATGAAAAGTACTTTCACAGTCGCCTGTTAGAGGAGTATTTGCTTAAGTGCGTTGGCTAGAGCATGCTCAGATCTTCTTTTAATCATCTTCCTGGGTTAGGGCCTCTGCTTTCCTCTCTTAAATGATCTGTTACGTAATTTTAAATGTAAATTTTATTGTTGTTGAACGTTAGATGTCTTGTGTTCCTAGGCCACCTCTTCCAAAATCTACCTTGTATTGTACCTGGTGAGAATTCTGAATCTGGACATGCTCTGAGCAGGCATTCTGATGATATGCTGAAAGTCATTAGTCTCATTTGATTGGATTTTATTGCAAATTAGTTTTTTTGAATGGGCAGTTTTTGTTTATTGCCCTTAAGAGAGTACCATCTCACATGGTTAAGGGTAATTGTAAAGAAAACATTTTTCAGCTTCTCTTCTCAATTAACTAAATCGTGCATGTGTTATGGCACTAGCTGAAGTACGTTAAACTTTTTCCTGTTGCAGTAGAAATTGAGCAAAGACGTGCAGAAGGCATTGCATGCATCTCACCCAGGGGCAACTGACGTATAACCAAACGCTTACTACAAGACTCTTTATGGACAGACTTCCATTTCACTGCATGTCGCAGCCTGCTTGAATAGGTCCGAACTGGCTGTTTTTCAAGAGAAACTAATTTCCACAAAATGTTTTCCTTTAATAACCTCAAGCCTAGGGTTTCTTGTCATGTTGGACTTGAAGTAGGGATGGTTTTTTTTCGTGCTTCTTTTGGTACCTTTAATAATACATGCCATCAGTGTTATTTTATAAACCTGACTGCAGTACTTTACTGTTATTGAGACTTGAGTGGACTTGGGCAGAAAAAAGTTTTAATCTCTAAAAACTGTTTTGGTCTCATTTCTGTAGCTAGTGAATAGGTGTCCTTAGTGCTCTGGAGTAGAGGTGAGGTTTTTGGGAAGGTATGTTCTGATGTAAGGATGTTGATCCACAGCCATCTGATGACTTTTGTCTTGGCTGTTCATCTCTTGATCAACAGGACTGATCACATGCGCAGTCTCAGTTTTCAGAAAGGGTGGTTTGTTGTTTGTCCTTATGCCAGAGTACGTCTTCTAATAGCCTGTGCTACAGTTTTGTATGAAGTGTGACGAGGTGATGATAAGGCTTAATTTCCATGGMAACGCTTCACTCCAGAACTGGCTATGTTATGAGTGTGTGTGTGCCATTTATGCAAGTGTGTGAGTGAGCGTGTGTACTTGCATGAAACTATTAATCTCTAGATGCTTGTTAAGCCATTCTGCAGGTCTCATTTTTAAAAGTTAATGTCTTCCTTACTTTTAAACACTTTCATAGGTGAAGAACAGAATAAAGAAGCGCTGCAGGATGTGGAAGATGAAAACCAGTGAGACACAAAGGCCAACAAGAGAACCCATCTCTGACCACCCTTCCCCTTCCCCACAAAAACCCTCAGTGTCACTCTGAGAACCACCAAATCTGACTTTTACATTGGGTCTCAGAATTTAGGTTCCTGCCCTGTTGGGTTTCTTTATTTTTATTTTTTTTTTTTTACACAGTTTAAAAGTTCTTAAAGGCAAGAGTGAATTTCTGTGGATTTTACTGGTGCCAGCTTTTAGGTTCTTTAAGACACTAACAGGACTGCGTAAAGGCGCTTTCAGCATTACTGTATTGTCTCCTGCCAGACGTGGTGAGATTGCCATTAGGAGTGGATGTTACACCTGAAGGCCGTTAGACTTGTAGGGGAGAGATTTGTTATGGCAAGGTAGTGCGCATGTGGTGGCATTTTTCTTTTTTTATAACTGTTTAAACTGAATTTTATACCAATGTTTAAACTTAATTGGGTGTTTAGCTTGAAGTTACAGGTTGCATTGGGACATATATTGTAGTGGTTTTACTGTACAAAAACAAGTTTCCAAACTGCTGAAATGTTGCTGAAAATCATGGTGCTGGTAACAGTTCAACAATCCGTGGCTGCTCATTCTTGCCTGTTCTTTACTTTTCCTCAAAGCAGGTTAGCATTGAAGGTGGCATTGATAAGCCTGCATGCGTGTTCAATATTTTTTCTTTCTCCCTCCCCTTTCCCCATCTCCCTTCGCTCGCTCAACCTCTTTTGTTCAGTATGTGTAACTTGAAGCTAATTTGTACTACTGGATATCTGACTGGAGCCACAGATACAGAATCTGTATTGTTCTTACTGAAACACAGCATGGAATTAACATTAAACTTAAATAAAACAAACCTAAATTAAAAATGCCAAATATTACTATGACTTTCTTTTACATTTTAGTTATTTCAGCAAGAATAACTTTCCTTTGTTGCTTGTAATAGGAGCATTTGGAGGGGGGGAGAGAGAGAGAGAAAGAGAAGTAACAGCATTGCTCTTCAGATGTGAGATAAAGTTAAGATCCCAGTCTTATGCGTAAGTAGCACAGCCGTGAGGCCAGCCTCCTAGAAGACGGCCTGCTTTGCTTCACACCATTTATTCAGTCTTTCCCTACGCGAATGCACAAAAAGCTGTGATCTGGTTGGTGCATTCCTCTCACTTGCCCTTACAGCACTCCTCATCCAGTCCAGTTACGTGGATGGAGAGAAGGGAAACATGTTGTCTTAATGTCCACCCTGCTTAGCTGGTATCCTAGAAATCTCTAGGAACAATCTGCTCCTTGTAGTAGACAGCAGCAGGGCTACCCTCTGCGTAGATAGATTGGGCCCAGGAACCAGAGATTCAGCGGGGCTCTGTGACAAATGAGGAAACAAAATCATACCCTCCCTCTCAAAAAAATGAAGAAATGCGATGAAACAGTTTGTACAACAAAGACGAGGTGTGGGTTTTTTTGTAAAAATTTATTGAGCGTAGTCTTGAAGAGGTTATATAATAGCGTATACAGCATTGTATAGTATATACACTCTAGCATATACAGTGGTATGGTGTATATGTACTACAGTGTATACAGCATTCCAGGCCTGGGGCAGTGTTTGATAACTGCATAATGTCAGAAACCAAGAAGTAGGAGACCGAGCCGATCGTATGTGAGTGGCAACATGTTTGGTTATATTTTATTCAGGGCTTACTGTAACTGTTGTTGCTGCTGCATCAGGATAGAGGTGGAATGTGAAGGATTTCTAAGGCAAGTAGAGTGCAAAATGCACTGTTTGAGGTCTAAACTTGGAAATGGAAGCTGGAGCTGTGATTTGCAGTCAGCAGGTATTTGACACATAGCTGTCCACCCTGTAGCCGTTTGGGTTCTTTGTTAAATGAAGGTGCTTAGTATGAACCTCTGTGTCGCAGTCTGAGACCAGTTAGCATTCAAAACGCGTATCCCTTCTAGCTCTGGGTTAGAATTCAAGTGACACAGCTTGCTTAGGAAGATGCTTCCATGCAAAGGAGCTGTCAGCAGTTGGTCAGTAATGCCAGCAGTGCTGCGCTAGCCCTCTCTTCCTCTTTAAGGCAGTACTGAGAGGTGTTTAGATAAACATTGTGGAGCTTTACTGGGGGAACTCAAACTTCCAGTTATAGCTAAAAACAAGAGAAAAGCAACTTTTTCTGAAGGTGCTGCTCTGAGCCTGCTGAGCTGTGGTGGGGAAGGGGCAGTGATGACTCCCAGACCGGCACAAGGTGGGAGGGAAAGCTCACGTGCACATCCTGTGGCCAGGGACTACACGTTTCATTTCCAGCCTAGAGCGGCATAGAGAAGTGGCCTCTGCAGTTTGTATTACTTATGTTTTGTTTGGATGTGTGGCTATGAAAAAGTTCCTACGGTGTAAAAATAACACTACAGAGCAAGAAATGGGGCAGGTGACTTCACAAAAAGGTAAGCGTCTGTGGATCCAGGTCAGTGAAGAAGTTACGTGATGGGTTTCTCAGGTTAATACCTTATAATCATAAACTAAAACTAACAAAAATTCCAAATCTAAAACATAAAAGTTTCCACATCAACTCCACTTCTTGTAGTGCATCTCTCATACTCAGCTATAAAGTATTTACAGGGTTTTACTCATTTACACAATATGGCTTTAATATATTGTAACACAAAGCATTAAAACGTCTGAGAGCAAAATTCTTCATAAAACATTCTTTCTGAATATAAAGTTTGGCATTTCAGTGATTTGGCTGACAAAGCAGCAGAGTTACTTGTTTTCCGATTGTGCTTTTTGATGATGACAAGCACAAAGTTTGGTCGTTTCCGTCAGGGCTTAAACTAACAGAGTCAGAGCTACCTCTCCCTCAAAGCCCAGCTGAATATGTTTCATGAGCCACGGTTTCACAGACAATGCGTTGGACCCATGCGTTTGCCACTAAGGTAAGGAAGAGAAGGCCTTTCTTTTGGAACTTTCATATTAAGACAAGAAAGCAAGATGTATTTTGTGGTTTTTCTGAAAGTGCAGGTCTTTGGTAACAATAAACAAAATGAGCAAAAGCGAGGAAGGAGGGGGGGATTTTACTGGGAACAATGTCCAGCCAATTCTAGAGGGTGCAGTCAGACTGATGGAGGAAAAGGTCCTGTCGTGGTGGCACGTTTTATCATCGAGAATTCAGACGAGGAGCAACCTGCAGGAGAAGAAGGACAAGCTAGAAAGTGTGTTGAAAACAAAGATGCTGCAACAGTTTTAGCTCCTAAACACCTTTAAAGCGCACCAAAGACTGGCTTGTAGAATTAAGCTGTTACGCCACAGTATGTAAGGTTTGCTCTACTCTGAAGTTGGCCAGTCTCGGCAGGAAACAAAAGCGGATATTGGCAATTCAGTAAGTTAGAGGAGTCCACCGTGCTCTTACGCCCCGGTGTCTGTGGTTATATTAAAACCTTCTCCCTAGGCTAGCAGTACAAGACGACTTTGCTTTGCTGAGGAGAGAGGAGCAAAACTGGAAAAACGTTCCTAGGGATGGTTTGAAAAGGCTGGGGAAAAAAATTACAGGATGTGTTTCTTCATAGTTTTAAGAAGTTACTTGGTTTGCTGTTACTGATGGCAAATAAAGCAGCCTGATCCTCATTTCAGCATGCTTACGCAAATTTAATCTCTCTTCCTGTGTACAGCCTATAGGCATTCCATAGAGCAAGGAAATCCTTTGGCAGTGCTACGTCTGGGGCTTTTTATGGGATGGCCTGTTTCAGTCAAGAGCAAAGTGGCAATGCTGATTGCTGTTCTGAGGCTGATCAGCCTGCAGCAGGACAGGGGAGCTCACTCTTTTAGCTCTGATGCTGGAAGGGGAGTGAGTGCAGTCTCGGTATGTTCTGGATTTATTTCTGAATAACCTTTAATCTGACAATGCATAAATCAGTAGCGTGACTGTATCTGACTAGCAGGAAGACTACAAACAAACTGAGAAGGGAAGAGGTGGTGGTTTGTTGGTGGTTTTTTGTTTTTGTTTTTTTTCTTCTTGTGTTTTTAGATGTCTTTCTAAAATTTGATTTGCAACAGAGTATAGCATTAAAGCCTGAACATTGATAGGACAATCACTTGATGAGTTTGAGCAAGCCTGGCAGTCTCTTGAGACTGCAGGAAGAGAAGTACAATGCACAGCTCCAACTGGGGAAAAGCCTGGTAGAGCAGGTTTAATGCCARAATCTGGGTTTGGATCCACTGCAAGTGAACTACCATTTCTTACCAACCTCAGCCTGTACTCACCACTGTTAGATGGCCGTTCTTGGCTTTGGCTATAAGCAGTTCTGATCCCGATATAAAGTCAATTATGCCTTCTTTGCCTTGCCCAACTGTAAATTTTATGCTGCAAAGAGGTAAGAACAGATTTGATGAGTATTTGTGACCTCTCCGCTAGCTTAGTTTTACCCTTTTCCTGTGTAAGTGGCTGCTTTGTATTGATGCTTAGCTGCAATAGATCTGCTTGTTCAAGGAAATGGAGCCTTAGTTAAGATGTATTAGGTACATTTTTATGTCCTATCGCTATGTTTCTGTAGCCCTTTAATGCTGAAGCAGAGCTCTCTTGAGAACCAACCCAAGAAAACCAAGGCAGCTCCTGAGAGGGGCTTGGCTTCACTCACCTGCCCTGGTTGATGTTGACATTATTGACTTTGTCTGCCTGCATGGCTGTTTTTGTTAGTGTCTCGATCACATGGTCACTTTGAAGTACAACATCGCCCTGGGAGGAGAGAGACAATGGTTTATGATCATGGCTTTAGTGTCAGTATACCAAAATGATTATGCTGTAATTAACAGGGACATCTCCATAGGTTAGCATGGAAAAACACTTCTCCAAGTGGACCAGGCTTGGTGGAGATCTCTGGGGTCTCTGTTGTGGGTCACACTGCACCTTTGGCAGTTAATTTATTTACAAGGCACTGGTAGTGGGGCAAGGGACAGCACCAATCCTGTTGGTGAACAAGTCACTGGTGAACCCCATCTGTGAGTGCAAGTAAATGTAAGTGAAATGCTACTTACAGCTGGCACATAGTTAAGTACATGTCACCATCTGTGCCCCCCCCCTCCCCGCTGGATCTTCTGCTCTTTGTGCCTTTAAAACTTTTTCTAGAGGTGGTTGGAGAAATGATAGATGAGTCCCACTACCTTCTGTTTGTTATCTTCACAGCGCACGTGCAGCACAAACAAGTTATCGCTCAGGCTGCTGACGGAGATGCCTGCAACAGAGAATGGCCATTTGACACCCAGCACAACTCTACGAGGATTCTTGCATGTGTTTCAGAACCTCTCCCAGGAATGCAGCAACTGTTGTTCCCACACCAAGAAACCCGACAGCTGGGAAGCTGCACAGAAGCGCTGCGCTAACATGCCAGCAGAGAGGCTGAAGAGGCTGCAAGGTGACAGACAATCAGCTTAACTGTGCTCTTTAGGATGGGAAAGAAACTTTCAGATGCCTCTGTCCATCAGAAGTAGGAAGAATGCCTGTTTAAAACTGTCGTGGCCTTTGTGGACTTGACAAAGAGCTACTTTGGCCAGTTAAGGGACCTATGACCAAAATTTTACTTTTCAGCCCCACTGGACAGATACTTCATTCTAGCCCTGTAGGTGGACGAGTGGTGTAATTACTGGGGTACTAAGAAGGAGAGGGACAATTGGAACAATGTGGTCACTGTTGTCTTCCCCCCACTGCCAACATGCGGTAAGAAAGGCCAGAGCTGCTGTAGGAGCTTGGCTCCAGAAAGTTGTCATTGCTGTGAATTCCTTGCTTGCCCTGCAGCTGGGCTTGGGGACAGGCTGAACCCACGCCCACTTGCTGGCGTACTGGTCCTCGCAGATCAGTCCTGAGCTGCTGCAGGTTCTTGTTATGCTGCACCGTGAGCGACTCGGGCTCCGAATTCAGCATTTCTACTCGGCCAGCCAGCAGTGCCTTCTGACTGTACAGTAAGCAAGAGGCTTAGCCTCTGCTGCGAGTTGCTCATGTTTGCTAAATTAAAAAAGTCCTCTCCCTGGGTTAGGTGGGTAGGGATTAGTTAAGGAGCACTGTGCTGTGTTTCAGGAGCATCTGTTTCTTCACAGTTTATTTTTGGACTTTGTTTAGTACCTAGATACAAACTGGATTAGCTATTTAAATTAAGCTAGCCCAAGCCCAGCAGAGATAAACATACATCTCTGCCATAATAGCGTCTCATGGGAGTCACAGAACCCCAAATTAGTGTTGCCCTTGGAAACCACTTCCAATGGTGACAGTTACAAATGCAGTAGATGATTGTTGCATCAGGCTAACTGAAATCATTAGCATCAAAATTGGCTGTAAAGAGAAACTGTAGCAGAGCTGGAGCTGAGGCTGTGAAGTGGGAGGTTTCAGACAAAGCCAAGTAATGGCTACAACGCACCAGACTTGGCAGTTTTCTCTGACCAAGTTCCCCCCTCCAAAAGTATCAAGTCTGTGTCAAATATTTAGAGGGCTGAAAGCTGGAGCAGTGTCCCAAGCTGCTGCTATGTAATAATGGTGCAACTCCCCTGCGGTACAGATGTGCAATTGGGAAATGACTTATGAGGGGGCTTGGGGGAGATGAATTGAGTAATTTTTGTGACATTTCATGGAGYTTAATTTTAGAAAAACTCAGTTTCAAGATATTACAGACTTAAAATGCTTGTCGGTATTAGATAATTCCATTCTTGTCCAGGACAAAGACAAATTTGTTATTTTATTATTACTTATTTAAGTGTAGCCAAGGTGAAGTCTGACTTCAGTCAAGTGAGCCAAACCCCGTTTATGTTACCATTCTCACCTGTCAGATTGGCATAGTCGATTCGTTGTTTGATTTTGGATTCTTCAACTATGATGACTGCGTTCTGGGTAAGAAGCAGCTGCCGTGCTCTTGCTTTGTATCCTTTCCGGTCATACTTGATCACAGGAACTGCATACTGAAATAAGCGTTAACAGTGCTAAAAATGCAACTCGTTTAATTGTCAGCTACCTTCCCTCTAGCCTACAGAGCTTGCAGGAGGTACTGACGAGTGGTTGGTAAACTGGGACTGGAGACAATCCTTTTGAGTCCTATTCTTAGTTCTGCCACAGACTTCCTTGTTGACCTAGAGGAGTTTTGAACAGTAACTTGATGACTACAGCTGTCTGACTGTGGGCTTGAAAAATCCAGGTTTAGCTTCAGTCTGTGTAGGTTTCTTCATGGCTCCTTTCCTCTCCAGCCACACCAGCTGCAATCCCTTCAATTCTTAACTGACATAAACTTGCCCAAATCTCAAAACCGTATTTCTGAGCCATCAGCTCTTCCCATAGACTATCTTCTAAGCTATTACAAGCTTAGTATAGTGTAAAATTCTTGCTATATTTTCTTCAGAAATCTAATTCAGCAGAATAGCAGGAGATAACTCCAGAAGCTTGACAAAAGTATTAGGACACATTATCTCACCTTAATTGCTTCACTTTCTAAAGCCTGCAGGACTTTAGCATTTATCTCTTCGTTACCTGTATTAAAACCAAAGAGGTAGGGTCAGAAAGAGAAATTTCCAGCAAGAGTAGACTAATCCCCCCCCTTTCTTCTTCCTGTTAAGCTTCACAACACTTACTCACCAAGTCGAGTGTTGATGAAGAGTCTAGGAACACTCTGAGGGTAATTGTCTTTTTTACCCTTAAAAATCTCACTGGCAATTACTTTTTGTTCCAACTGCAAGGACAAAAGATGCGTTCTTGTTTAGTATAAAATGTCTCCTTAATTAAAAAGATAAATTTGTCTTGAAAGAGATGTTCTTTTTTGGTTTTTTAGCAGTCGTCATCTACTTCCGACTTCCTGAATCGTACTAGTCACAAAATTACACAAAATATTCCATACATCCCTTACCTTTTCAACAGCTACCCATTCTTTAGGGTAGAAAAGAAATTCCCGTGTTGTTTTTTGTTTTTTTCTTTTTTCTTTTTCCCTTTCTCTTTCATCTCAAAAGTATGCATCATATTTCTGGTTTGAATTTATCGGGACATGGCATCTAGTCTCTGGATTTTGATAATGCCCACATTTAAAAAGTCTCAGAATCCTCCCACTGCAGTGATTCTCTTAACCTCTTCCTCCTTAAGGAAGGTTAAGCAGTTTGTTCTCCTGCTCTACCCCATATGGCTTTTTTCATGTTTCAGATGATTTATTCCCTGCCCCCAAAGCGTTTCAGCTAGTCAACRTCTTGAAGTACTGACAAAAAAGTTATGTCCTTATTAGCACCGCGTAACACATTCATTACAGCGCTCTGATCCTCTCAGTATTCTCCACCTTATCCTCTGACAAACAGTACAATGCAGTTAGCTACCGTACTGCCCTGGGAGTTCCTGTTTAAATGATTAGTCACCATAAACCTTTGGTCCCTTTCAGAGTGGCAGTATTCCAGGATACAGTCACCCCACACTGTAAATATGACCTGTGCTCTTAGCTCCTGACTTGCGCTCCTTCAGAATAAGAACAAAACCAGTGAACGAGGAAACAGGAACTCCCCTTTGCTTTATTTAGGGCCAATGCATGTTACAGGTGCTACTACACAGTGTGAAGTASCCGAGATGATTTACAGGTAAAAATGTGGATAAAAGATCCTCAAAGATCGTTTAAAAGAAAGTGTTCTGCTGAGTTTCCACCTCCAGCTCAGTAACGGCTGGTATTAATCCTGTGTCCTTAATCACAGGCTCAGCCACTACCTAATCTACAGCACTTCATTGCATCTGCTTAACACTTTGCAGGCTTTCATAAGCAGTATGATATACTATGCAATAAAAAAAAAAGCTTAATGGCAACTATTACTATCATCTCCTAACAGTTACATCTAAACTTTTTAATGTATACATTTCCTATTATGTCCCTTCACTGAGCTTTTTTTTAATGTAAAAAAAATTCCCTCCCCCTATCTTTCCATGACTAATCAAATCTCAGTATCATTTTTGTTCTTTTTAGCTAGAACAGCAGCTGTAACTGTTCATGTAACTAACTTCCCTGTTTGGAAAATGTCTAGTTTTGTGTCTGCAGAATTCTTGCTCTCTACTTTATATGGTACAAGCAGAATAATGCGGCTTCTTACATTTTTATCTTCCATGGGAAGACCAACAGGGCCTTTCAGTATAGAAATGACATAGGGGCATGGATATACAACATTGTTTAAATAATATGTATTGAAATATGTATATAATGGTTTTTCTTTTATTTTATGCACATTCTGGGTCTTTTAGGTTTTTGCCTCTAACCTAAAAAGAAAGACAATCACAGTGTTCTTGTGGAACTGTTAACCAACCACCGAAGAGTTCCTCCACCTCACCACTGCTTCTGCACCTCTCTCTGGAGCAGCACCCTTGTCCCTCCCATCCAGCTGTTCCCCTCCTTCATTTCTTGCAATAAATAAAGCTGAGAACCCCCTCCTGTTCTTGGGAACATCAGCGTAGTTTGTGAAGTAATGTAAAGTTGTCTCGTACCTGCTGTTTCCACTCTGGGCTGATTCTCTTGCAGTAGGTCCAGACCATGTTCTGCATACATAGCTGTCGCAGGAGCTGGGATGCCTGAAGAAGAAGTCGCACAATAAATGAAAATAGCTCAAAATTACAGACAATCCAATTCAAACAGTGAAGACAGATGAGAAGCAACTGAGAAAATGCATTGCTGAATTAAAATACTGTTTCATTACTGAGAGTTGCTTTTAAAGTTAAATAATAGGAAGTTTATTTTCCCCCTTTCTAAGAGAGTTTGCCCCACAACATTCTCCAACTGCTTTAGAATGGAGAATGACTACCAGGAGCACTCCACTTTACACTGCTGTGCCCTTCCTCGCTTCCAGCTGTACCTGCAATCCAAACAAACAAGGACCTTTGGATAAGATAAGGGGACTTCTCTGTAGTATTTTGTTTTGGTCAGATAAAAAAAGCAATTCTGCCAGATGCAGGATAATAATGGCAATAGAGGAAGTTTAGTAAGTTCATTACGGGCAACCACATTGTCATTGCAGCCAATTTAACTGTCCAGAGGGAACTTAATTTGTTCAGAGAAAAAGGGAAGAAAATTTCAGAAACGGATGAGAAAACCAGTAGAAAATGGTGTTGCAACAGCACCACGCTCTCAAGAACTTTCAGTACTATAGCTCTAATAATTTTACAGATACGCTAATAATTACACCCATGTGATGATGTTTGGATTAATGCTAATGCAACGTGGAACTTGAGCGAGAACCTGCTTCGTTCTTGCTCTGGTAGCAGGAGGGTCTCCTCAGGCCTTTGGTGGCCCGTGGTCTCCAGTACTGCCATTAGTCTCCTCCATCCTGCGTATCACTCATCTGACCCCGGTGGAGCTGTGCCTACCTCACAGAGCGAGGGAGGAGGAGTTGGCCATGACTTGTCCAAAACATTTTTTGGTAAATTACGCTTGAGGTTCATCAGGAAGGAGAAGCGGATGTAATCAAGGAAATACTCGTTCTCTGGGCAGCGAGGGTGGTTCCGGTAAATAAAACCTTTAATGAACCTGAGGAAGAAGAAAATTTGATTAGAAAATTAGAAAAGTGATCAAAATTAGAGATATTTAGAGGTCTCTTCCAACCAAACCATTTTCTGGGATTTACTTAATAGTTGTAATTTATTRAAAAAAAAAACCTCTGATACTGTAGTGACAAGAAAGTTTATTCTTATCATCCTATTGTTAAGAAGTAAGTACCCATTTGATGGCTTGGGTTATTCTTTACACACCTTCTGATAGTCTCTACTGCCCACTTCTTCTTGGCAGCTTTTCGGCGTCCCAAGGTTCCCCGCCACCAGGACTGGATCGCTATTGCTAAAAATAATACAAGGATTTTGCACTAAGTGAGCTCCTTCATACCAATACTGACTCCATAAAAACTGGCAACAATGCTCAAGAAAGCCCGCTCTGGAAGTAGAGAGCCTTCAACGTGGCATATGGGAAAGAATATAATTTAAGTTCTTAACAATATGATACAACAGATAAATGCCAGTAAAAAGCACCGGCAGATGGGAACTGCTGTATGGGGRCTGCTGGGTGAACATGAGTGAAGTCTGCTTCTCTTGCTCAGCGTCTCACAGACTAAAGGTGGAAGGACACCAACATCTTCCATTCTACTTCCAGCAAGGCTTTGGGAATGTTCCTTCTTGCACATCAAACTCAAGTCATCTCTGACAACAACGGCCACTTCAAACCATGCAATTACACAGCACTGCAGTTTCCTCCCTCCCTCCCTCCCTCCCTCCCTCCCTCTCTCTCTCTCATACCCGAGTGTTTCATGTGCAGGAATTTCTTTCGACGGTAGAAACCTCTCCATGTGGCCTGCATTTTTGTTGCTGAAATTGCAAGAAAAACAGCAATTTGAAATTGTGACCAAGCGGATTTTGGCAGAAAAAGGGTTAACATTTTCAACAAAAATCCTCCCCCCAAACAAACAGGAAAAAAAAACCAACCAGAAAACAGACAACTGTTTTCTGCTAACTGTCCATGAAGCTACTGCAGTGTGTGTGACTCACCCAGACTCTGCTTCCTCACTTCCAGGGCATCTTCCGTTGCAAACAAGGTCTTGGGAAAGCGGATAAAAATCTTTGTTCTAGAAATAGAAATGCAGAATTATGTTTAACAGGCCGGAGAAGTTTGCTTCCTGCCCTTAGCATCCYCTTTGGGATCTCTAAACTTTTCCTCACCCATTAGATAGAGAAGCCTCATTTAAAAGTAATGACATGGACGTCCAATGATTCATAATCTCAAATTAAGAAAATTGAAGAACTCACCGTCCCATTTTGTATTCTTCCTGTTTGTAGCCAAGATGCTTCACCAGCACAGCCACCCCATCGTGGGGCCGTCCATCCCACGTAGGCCACGTTTCTGGACAAAGCGATTTGTACCTGTAAATTGACAGCAGAAGAAATCTTAGGGAGAGAAGTCCAATCCATACAGGGCAATGGGAAGGGAGAGAGGCCATGCTTCTYGCTCCCTCAAGAAATCAGTCTTTCAGGTGTAAGGGCTGCCTCTTTGCTGCTCAGAACAGCTCCCCAGCCTCAACATCTGTGGGACCGAGACCAGGGGGAGGGAACAGCTGGGAGAGAGAAGTCCAAGGTAATCCTACCTCTGCAGGAAAACTTCGTATTTTCTTCGATATGCAAACCCAGCTCTGCGCACTCTGAGGTTCTCCATCAACCCTAGGTATTTCACTTGATGTCGGATTAGAACTTCATCAAATCGATCTTGAGAGGGAATGAAAATAGAGAAACATGATCAATGTATAGCTGTCCCTTCATCTGGAGAAGGGGAATGTTCAGTTCTTGGTTATATCTTACACAATCATCTTTAACCTCTAACCCATCCTCACGGTGCAAGTCCCACACAACTTACTTTGTGTCTCCTGTCTCCCCCCGCCCTCTTTTAATATACATTTATATTTAGTTCAAATGAAGTTCGCCTTCAGGATGTTCTATGCATACAGGAGGAAGAAATGAGGGAGAATAAAGGTCATTAAAAGGAAGTTACGTAGGTCAATAATTCTTCACTTTAAACATGACCCTACTCTACCCAAGACCAGTGCTCCCATTCTGATTCCTGGCTGCTGGTACTGCCACCGCCTCCCTAYAAGAAGCTCTGGCACAGACCCAAAATGAAAAAATCTTGCAGGACTTCATCATTTGAGCTCCTTTCTGTGCCTCACTGACTGGGATCTAGCGGTCTATATATAGCTGTCGTAGAACAAAAGAGGAAGAGTCACCAGGGTCATACCAGCCTGTTTAGCATCGTTAGGTTTAATGCAACGAATGTAGGAGGGTTCTTTGGACATCAGAATTTCCATGAGTTTGGAGAGGCTGTTTTTAAACTGAGTTGCTGCCTAGGAGAAAAGAAAGAAAACTATGCATGAAGTGATGACTTACAGCTAGTACGTGTGACTGCAGAACAAACCTCAGTCTCCCAGCTTTAAATGTAAGAGGCTTGCATTTAGATTACCACGTTAGACAGGGCATGTCTTTTAAAAAGAGGAAATAGCCACACTTCCATCCAGCTCTTGTGTTCTTACCGTTTCAGGTCTCTTTTTGTCTGTCAGCTCTGTCCTGTCGAAACACTGATTTATGATAGGATTCTCAGAGTTGCACATGGTCTGCAGAGAGAGACATTTTCAGAGATAAAGTACAGAGTATTCTTCAGAGAACTATCACAGAAACATGGGACAAAACTATTTGTTCGGGTTTGTTTGTTTTGTTTTGCTTTTTAATAGTAAAATGAACTTTGGGCACCTCAATTTGTCTTTTCATAGTGCAGCCCTACGGACACACATTCTCCAGGTGGAGTCTAGAAGAATCTTTTCCCTCAGGTGCCACCCCATTTTAAACCTGACTCCTCGTTCTGCTGAGTATTGGAAACGTCCTCTATCCACACTCACCTCCTTCAGGTTCCGAAAGAGAAGGTCATTGTTTTTATCTAGAAAACCTGGAAGAAAAAGAAACCGCTCAGGCTGCCACCACTGTTCCACAGGAACTTCACAATAAGGCAGGAATTTGAGATGGGAAATTAATCTGGTTAATCAAACGATGCGTGGACGTATTCTATGCCCAGATTTTTCTTTACTACATAGTGAAGCTGTTTTAATTGAAAGGGCAGAGGATGGGAGGAGGAGAAAAGAGTGAGAAACAGCGGAGATGATGCACACACTTACCTGCAACGCTGTAGGTGACCTCTCCAGCATAGTGCAAAAGCCGAAACTCCTCCCGCCCCAGTGACTTGCGAGTCTTCTGGTCAGCAAGCTTGTGCCTGGTGAGAAAGTGAAGAAGCTTCATGAGAAACAAACATTTGTTTCATGGGGGGATTCACTTCAAAAAGCTCAATGGCATGTGAACACAGAAGGGGGGTGGGGGGAATAAATCTGACTTGCTGGTTTTCAAGACCAAAAGTAAATAAAGAGTTATCAACCAGCAAATCATAAAAATGTCATAAAACGTATTTATGTTTATTTCAAATGGATGAACTTTCAGCTTCCTGGCGAGGTTGCAGAGTGGTTCTGTGTGCACATGAAATTAGAGTAGAGGCAGCAGGCAAGAGGGCAGTGAAGATGCTGGCAGCAGGCTGGCATACTCATGAGATGCCGTACAGATCCTAATCTGAGCATAAGCAGAAGACTCAGTACGAATAATAAGACATTTGGAGCTCCAGAACTGAAGTAAACAATCTGAAAGGTGAAACATGGAATTCACACCCATTGAACTGGAGTGGCGGCAATAGGGATAGGTTACCAAGTCAAAGGATATCCATATCATCTGGGAAGCAGATGGGCACAAAGGTGAGTTAGTGCAATATAAACCTCTCAATTTCAAAAGCGCCAACACTGCTTAAATCATTCTAATGCATATACACCTCTGAACACTATTTTTACCAGTAAAATTCTGCTCCATGTTCTAGCTATTCCTAGGCCTGACTTGAATCATCGGTCATCTTCCCCCAGGAAGCCATCAATGCTGGGGAATGATCTGGCCTAATAATTCAAAACAGAGAGTTTGTCACACCTGAAGTATTGGGCCGGATCTTGGAAGAGCCAAGAAGCTGCAAGCCTGCAAATTCCTTGGACATATTAGCAGTAGGATGCCAGGAAGAGATCGGTGAAGGGGCAAGTCAGTAACAAGCGTTTTGTTGCTCCTATTGTATTCTGAAGCATAGTCTTGAGAATAGCAAGGCAGTTAGTGTTGACAACATATTCTATATTATCTTAACTCACAATCTAATCTCTTTGCAAAAGAAAACACGATCATCTTTTATGTGGGACCCAGTATACCCACGATGCTACTGCCATACACACAAGGAGTTATAATGTTATCTAGGAATAATTAAAGCTCTAGGCTCTATCATACACTTGGATCCTACCAGTATAACTGCCCTTAGCTATGTGAACACTCACGTGAGAAAATGAGGGTGGTTCTTCACAGTTTCCTCCAGTTTCTCCAAGAACGTTGTATCTGTGGCATCCCCAGGTCTCAGACATTCTTCATCCTACAAACACACGCATYCTAGTATTCGTTTCTTTCTGTGCTTGTCAGCGCACAGGCCAGCTCTAATTCTGTCTCACTGAAACACTGTCCCAGTTTGACCCTTCGGCCTTTTAACATGTGAGCCATCTCCTAGTTCAACAAATGAAGAACTGTTGAGCTGAAAAGGAAAACACTTTCCTCCTTCCAGACTGCCTGGATTGGAAGCTTCTTTCCCAAGAGCAGATGGAGGCGATACAATATGACTTTTAATGGTGTCACTGTTCAGCGTATCGTTGCTCTTCCCACCTGCTCAAACAGTCCTAACATAACCTTAAACCGTTTTTTTCTGTGTTCTTCCCCTTGTTTTCCACTACACTGCCCCAAATTTTTCATTTAAAAAGGTGTTGTCAACTCACCAAAATAGAAATGATGCCTTTGAATTTCTCTTCCACCAAATCACAAATTATTTTGTTATTGAAATACTGAACTGGTTCCCACTACAAAGACAAGAAGTCACAGTTGAGTGAAAACAATTCCAGACTGGAAAAAACCATGAACATTTCAGAACATTTCAGACAGCACCTTACTTAAATAATCTTTCTGTCAAATTTGAAACAAAGCCTTTTCACTCATCAAATTTGTTTTCCTAACGTTCCCTTTAAAAAGCTTTTTTTTTTTTTTTCAATCAGAGTAAAAGATTGGAACAGTGTTACTCACTTCTAGCTGTATCACGCAGTTACCAAAGTGTTTCGAAAAGAAAGGAAAAAGGAAAGTTCTTTAATTCATTTACTTTGGAGACCATTATTAGCTCCTTTTCTAATCTGTCCTCTGGCCTGCAAGAGGTGCTACAAAGGAGATAGTGGAAGTGATGATATTGGCTCTTACCGCTATGCCTTCTGACTCGTATTCCTCTTGTTCTGACTTTAACGTGAGCTCTATGAAGAGCTGCTGCAATTTTTCGTTACAATAATTAATACAAAATTGCTCAAAGCTGCAAACAAAAATCAGAAAAATAATCACTAACACTGTACCACAAGTAAAAGAAGCTATAATCAGTGGGCAGCAGCATGAATGTATCTCTGTGTACATCAAGAGAAAGAGAAGAGATTTAGTGAAATGTTTATTTACTGAATGTATAAATTGAGTAAGTTTAGTGAATCTCATGAAAGAGTTCCAGACGGAGGGAAAAACGGATGTGAAGGGTGGAACACAGAGGAATACAAAAACTTTTAAGAAGGGCCCAATAATACTACAAATTTGAGAGTCTCAGTTCATTGCTATCTGCCAGAGTCAGGTTCCAGACTCTGACATAGTCCCCTACACCGTTTTATAGCTGTGTTTTCCCATTCACACCACCACAGAAAGATGCCACAACYGCCACCACTGTGCCAGAGAGCTGGACAAAGGCATAGTTGAAGCTATCGCATGAATACGCCCCAGAAAGGCAACAGTCTCTTTGAAATACCAGGAACATTAATAGCTGTAAATGCTAAGTATTAGCTGGATGCCCCACCCCAAGTGTTAGAAGCCCTGTGATTATCAGTTATTCAACTGATTTCCTGAAGTTTAAACGCCATCTCTTTCTCTCTTACTAAGAGAACCAGAGATGGAATAATGCCTTATTTCACAACGGAGAGAAAACACTAGAATGAATGAAGTCATGCAGAGTTTACTCAAAACTCAAAGACACCGATTGAAACAAACCTGTTGTGCTGGAAAACCTCAAATCCATAGATATCAAGCAATCCTAGAACTGTTGTACTTCTCCAGCCCGGAAACTCTCCTTCCTGCAATAGGGCAAAAAATAAATGTTGGTATGTACTCACAGCTACGATCCATCACTGGATCTTGCCCATTTAGTTACAGCATTTACTCCTTACCCTCTTCTTAATGGAAAACAAATTGATTTAGAAATCACTGTACAGCATGGAGCTTACCATTTCTCTGCTTTGCAGCTAAAAGATTTGAAACTTCCTTTCACGCTTGGTTGGATATCAACAAACAAAAGGTTCATTTACCTTGTAAGCAAGAGACTTGTTAACCTTGTTCACCAGCCAGGAGAAAGTGCGTCCATATATTGCCTTAGCAAGCGCATCCCTTGCGTAGGCTGCCTGCTCCAGGTTCAGAGGACTGATTAGCTGCATGTGGAAGGAGAAAAAAAGCCATTCAACAGCCACTCCCCTGAGAGATTAAGTTTCCCTAGTTTTCATTGTTAATAAACAGCCACTCAACGGCATCCTGTCTGGGCTCAGCTCACATCACTGTCTCCCAGCCGTATAGGCTGCAAGTCACCGTAAGGTTATGGGACTCTTGCGCTGACAACCTCCTTTGACAAGTGAGGAGTGAACTGTTTACTTCTGGTAAGAGAGCTGACGGTGTATCGCTAGCTTGATTTAATTCCATGTGCCTCCCAGATCCCTCAGTTCATGTTCTTACCTCTTCCCCTTTTGCTATGATCTTCTTGTGGATCAATGCATCTCGAAGAACAGAGCCCTCAACTGCCAGAAGCTGCAAAGCAGTAGAATATTAAATTAATTTATGAGGCAGTATGTTCAATTTATCAGTTCTAGTTTTAAGAGGTCAGAAACGCTAGTCCCCAGAATCACAGTCCAGTGGAACAACCCTTCATTTCCCATTCACACTGCAAGGCTTTTTGCAACATCAGTCCTTCCCTTTCCTCCCGCACACCACCTCCTTTCTGGCAGTGATAAGACCTAACACATAAATCGGCTTGATTGTTCTGGCAGTAAGAACTGACTAAGCAAAGGCACAAGGGTTCTTCTTTCTTTAAAACTCTTCTCCGGAGTAGGTCTATTCCTACGCCACTGCCTGAAGGCRGAAACCTCAAGTCAGTGGTGGATCAAGTGGTAAATAGAGAAGTTGCCAATTAAAGGGTTTTGATGTTAATATTTGCATTTTATTTAGGTCAAATAAAAGTAAATTTATGAAAACTTCTAAACCATATTCTAAAATGATACAATGGTACCAAGTTCAAAATAAGGAAACCTCTCTAATTCATCTTCAATGTAATCTCTAACTGGTGATACTCTAATGTAATGTATCTCTAACTGGTGATACTCACCCTAGCCAGATATTTAATCTGGTTCTCTGTAGTGACCTGAGCATTTCCTTGCTCGTCAGCAGCAAACTGCACGTTCCCCAGATGCAGAACGCTAGCCACAATGCTCAGCAAATCCTAGGATGGAAGCAACAGGCAGAAACCAGGATTATGAAATGAAAGCACAGTGAGAAAAGGCAGTGAGATTTTTGTGTTAATTAGCAGTTTATGAGAACATTTTGTATTTCTTTCAGGATTTTTGCAGAGAATACATTCACTCTGAAGGCTGCCTTTGGTCAGAAATAACAAATCCAAGCAGAAAAAAATCCCTAAGAGTAGGAAAATCAGCTGTGCTGTCAAACATGTCTTACCTCCACCTCGTTGTCATTGAAGCTTATAATGGACAAGGCTCTTCGCACAATCTTCCAATCATTTTTATCATTTATGGAACTGACCCTTGCACAGTGACCCTAAAAAGACACGGTTTGATGTAAATAAGTAAATAATTGTCAAAGATATATTACTCATGCTCAATGCACTTCTGCCATGTGTTTCTTTTTATAGCAGTCATCTCAGTGTTATTTTTGAAGTGAGGGAAGGAAACTACAAAGTCAACTGAGAATATATCGGTCCTATAATATAACAATATTATAAGAATTACTAGTTAATGCACACCTTTACTAAATAGTGATACTGTTGTGGGCTCTTTTCGAGGCCCAGCCTTCGCAGCAAGTCCTCTTCCCCTCCTTCTAGCAGCTGGTAGAAAATGTGGAAGTTCCTCTCCCCATGATTCTGGTGCACAACTCGGGATTTCTCCAGGAGGTAGTTCAAGATATGGCCCCCAACAGGAGCCCCCTAAATCAAACCAGACACATAAAGAAAAATATTTCTGGATACATAAAGAAAAATATTTCTGCTTCTTGGTGGTCTATTCAAAGACAAATAGGGTACGAAATGATAGCCTACAAAAAGACAGAAAAATATCTGTCATTTTGTATCACAATCTCTATTTCAGCTAAAACACAGTGGCAATTTGAGTTTTGAAGTGTATGCAAAATGAGCTATCGAATGCAAATAACATGCATTATACAGATCATGGCTACAGCACATACTGAATGGGATCTTGACTTGCGTAAAATTCCTTCTCAGAAGAAATTCAACACAAAGGAAAAGCAACAAAACTGTGAGTGTGGAGGGATTACATACTGAGACGTTTAAACGACTGCAGTATGCCGAGCTACTCAGTTCTTGCAGTATGTTCATCTTCACAGCGTGGGGCAATTTGGATCAGAATCGCAACAAACACTATGCAAAGTTACACAGGACAGAGATTATCTTCAGATCACAGCTGGCTTATGTGCATTTAGTTTGGGAGTATGCATTTGCATGGTGCACATATACGCTAAAAATAAAAGAATTTAATCTCACTGTCTCCTTATTTAGAGAAAGGAGGGAAGAAAGAAAGGAAAGTGTGTACTATAAAATCCTCTGGAACCAAACTTTGCTACCACAGACTCTGCTTATGCTGTCATCAAAGGAATGCAAAACAATTGCTCCACGTACACATCAGTACAAGAAAGCACAGACAGCAGAGACCTGCTATGACCAGGACCAGTTGTGAAGTAGAAAATGGATTTTAAGTTACCCTGTAATCAAACTGCACATCCATGTATTTCCCAAATCGGCTGGAGTTGTCATTCCGAAGGGTTTTTGCATTTCCAAAGGCCTGAAATGAAAACGATTAGAGAAAAACAAATCAGTATCAAATAAGATTATTTATAAACACTTTGGTGAAGCTGCCAGTTGTTTATTTACAGCCATTAAAGCCTAGATTTTTCCTTTTTGCAAGGGAAACCAAGAAGGAAACAGATTGCTACCCAAATTCTAATGCTGATCTTTATACCCAGTGCAAGCACTGCAGATGGAGCATGCCTCTGAGAAGATTTCCATCCCCCCTAGCAAGCTTATTTTAATGCCAGTTCACTGCTGACAACATATGTCATGTCTGACAGTCTTTTCAAAGCTTCCTCTTTCATCACAGCTATTTGCTTACAGTCACCCGCAGCTCCGCTCACAGCAGGCGCTATCCTAACAGGCCTAGGCCTGCCAGGCTTCCCCCTCTCACGGGGAGCACACCTTTCCAGTGCACGGAGCACACATTTGAATACAGAGCGGAAATATCACAGGGAACTACGAAGACAGCTCAGGACTGGACACTAGAGGACACCACAGCACTAGAAAATGCACCCACAAATGCATTTATCAGAGGGCAACGCTGCCCACAGTGGATGTGTCCGCTTCTGGCTTTGCAAACTTATGCAGCGCACCAGGACTCTTCCCACGCCAAATGCCTCTCTCTCCCTGCAGCCTGCCCACTCCAGAATTGTTCCTGGTGGACTGGAAAGGGCCACGCAAGTTCAGCAGCAGACGGCCATTTCTTTGGCTTGGAAGCAGACCGGGATTCCCCTGTGTGCAGTGCAAACGATCTGCCCACATGCCGTGAACCAGTGTTCCCAGGATACAGCTCAGTCATGCCCAGCGGGGTCCAGCTGCCCCCACCCCCTCAGCTGGAAAATGTGCGTACTGCTGGTATGACTCAATGTCAAGTTTCCGTGCTGCAGGCTCCAGAGTTACCTCCAGGACGGGATTGGATTGTAACAGGCGGTCCTTCACCGTTTCGACCTGCTGACTGGCTGGACAGGTCACGGCGTAGTACTGCAGGATCTTCTTGGTGGCCTCTGTTTTGCCAGCCCCGCTCTCCCCAGAGATCAGAATACACTGATCCTTCCTCTCCGTKCGCAGGGAGCGATACGAATTGTCTGCAATAGCGTAGCTAAGGGACAATGATAACCAGGCGTTAGTTTGTTTCCACAAGTGAAGGGCAGAGACTCCTCAGCTAAGACTACCCCACAGTGCAAACTCCCAGCAGAGACACCTCAAAAAGAAGTACGTGTCCATGGGCTGGGGAAGAGCATATTGCTTCTGCACGCTGGTGGTGACACAGGAGATTGCTGACATCTCTATACACATCTTAACCACTGAGCCAAGATTCTGCAGGGTGATAGCACAAATCTATCAAATTCCTTTAAAAACTGTTCTTTTGACTCTCTCTGACGAGAAGAGTTTCTGTAGAAGATGACTAAACGATGCAGATAAACTTACTTTTCTAAATATACATGATCTCTCAACATTGGTCCCACAGGACAAAAAAGCTTTACATTCAGGAAATGTCTTGTTTTCCATCGATCTTTATTCTAGCTTATCTTTTAAGTCATGACACACTCAGAAGGTCACAACTGCACATTGCTATCTGGGTGGCTCCTATAATGTGGCTGCAGAATAGCTCAACCTCTCGCAGCTTCTCTTGGATTGTAGAAAGAATGGGATAAGCCAGCACAGACCGATAAGCATCCTGCAGGCTACTCAAGCTACCATCCACCTTAGGCCAAACGCTACCCAAAATACCAGACGGTTCCTCCTGCCTGCATACAGCCAGGGTTTATTGCAGCTGGCTCTGGAGCCCTGCTTCTTTGCTGCTTTTTCTTTCTCTTCTCTTTTCCTCCCCGCAATAGACCAGACAGGATCTTATACCAAGAATCACACACACTTTTACAACACCAGAGAGCAGGAGGATCAGTCTGACAATGGTGGCAACTGCTTACAGAGGGAGAGAGGAAAAGAAGGACCAGGTAGATGCAATGGAAGAGGATAGGAGAAAAGAGGAGCATTAGCCCTTCAAAACGCACTCACGTAAGATGACCTGCATAACAGTATTTTCAGCTGTTTTACATGTGGTGATCAAGCAGATATCCTGTCTTCATACACTTGACAACCTTTTAGTAGCTTTGCTTTTTTTTTTTTTTTTTTTTATAAACTCTCATGCGAGATATACAATTATAACTAATCACACGAAATTAACAGCCATGGCCTATCTCAAGTCTATTAATACTTGGTGCTAAGGCAACACCAATGAGCTACCTAGCAACACAACTGCACACTTACCCCACTAAAGTCATCAAGTCCTTCTCTTCCCATCCAAATTCTGTCTCTGGAGTATTTTGAAAACAGTTGAATAAATGTAAATTTAATTTAAATTTTTAAGAACTGCCTCTAGACTGCCTGCCTTTATTGGGTGATTTTATAGTACTATAAGTTCAAGCAGAAAGCTAGCAGTCACGCATACCACATACAGAATCACTTTACTTAAAGACGTTTATGGTCCCATTTGTAGTCACCATCTCTGAACCCCCCGCCAGGCTATAAATAGGACAGGATGTGACAGATCACTCTGGGAAGTATGCTGTGTTTCAAGCCCATAGGGATAACTTTTCTCCTTTGAATGACTACGTGTGACGCACTTCCCAGAGAACCCAGCGCTCAGGCCTAGCCTTAAACTAATTTTGACACTGGAATAGCAATATTGAAGTATTTTGGCTTTCTAGAATCAGTTTAGAATAAGAGAAAGAGGAAAAAAGACACCTGAAATACCGTGAAAAGAGAAGCACAGAGTACTACACTACTACCAAGCATTTCAGTGCTCCTCAGAATATTTTTAAATGCATAAATAATCAAATAATGTAATGGTTTTTAATGGAATGATAAAAACAGTTAACAAAAAAATACTGTTTTCCCAGTTGGAGCAGCACTGGTATTCGGTACTGCAGCTCTCAAGGGTTTATTTATGAGCTGCACATTTTACAATTTCTTATGGGACTAGTTAAAACAAGAAAGAGAACAGCCTAAGTAATAATCAGCTGCTTTGTGATTTAAGTCACTTTGTGTAACACATACAGGAATTAAAGCAGAGCTGCTTAGCACTCCATGTTATACGTGAGCATTACCATCATCCTCGGTCCTGTACCTACTGCACACAAATAAAAAGGTAGCCACAGTCCCAACGATTTTCCAGAGTCACAAAATTCTCACCAAAAGACAAAGAAGCCCTTGAGAGTGCCCTGATCACAGGCAAAAGCGGCTGCATCTAGGCCAGGTCCCTGCCTGGAAGGCATGACTGAAGGTAACCCATGTGGCAACAACAACGTGCATGTAGGAGTTGACAGCAGAGTTAAGGCTGGGGGTGAGGCTGGACAGCCTGCGGCCAGAGCTGCTACCTCTGCATCCTCTCAGTGGCTTCACCAGGAACTGCCTGATGCCGATTTAAGCCACTGCCAGTTACTTTCTTGGGGCAGATCTCTTATTTGGGGCACCTGCACATCTAGATCAAGGGGAGAACTTAGCAGGTTTGAATGCAGGGTTTTTCAGGTTTAATCGTCCCCCATATAAGTCCACACAAGACACTGAAACACTATAAAAATCACATTTTTATCATAACAAATACAACTTCAAGTGTTCAGACTTTCCCAAATACTGGTGTTTCTCTCCTTCTCTGTGCTTGCAGTGCATTCTGTTTTGCTTACTCTCCTGGGCTATGTGCCAGTAATAAGAAACAATCCAAATAGTTTGCTCAAAAATAATATCACTTACTCTTCCAAGACCTCTTAAAAAAAACCTAAAAAAAACCCACCACAGAAAGCCTCCAAGAGGTGCTCAGAATTTGGCCCTTGGCCCCAAAAGAAAGCATTTTGGAGCCAAATGTCCTCAGCTCTCAGTCATCTTTCTCTTTCAGTCTGACAAAAAAAAATTCAAATGCTTTCAAAAATAACTTTAAACCTCAAACTTTTTTTTTTTTTAAAATGGGAAATTGGGAATGCTCACTAGGCCAGACCATGTAAATAAATACATTCCTTGTTCCAACAGGCTCACGGTATCTTAGCAACAAGGGAAATACCAGATAAATATTGGTCAGGCAGCAACAGCAGAGGTAGGAAAGAAACTACCACACATATAGACACACTCTTTCCCCTAGTTAGCCCTATGCTGAATGAGCGATGTAGCAGCAGGGGAAACTCACAGCCCGGACACGCAGACCCCAAGTAACCCTGGAACAATGAACTCCTGTCCTGCCAGGGCTGGGTAAGCAGCACTGTTCCTCCAGCCAGGAAGGAACCAACTCCCTTTCCAAATACTGCTCTTGCAAAGGCAACTTATCCTCTTTGGAGAGAGGAACAGGAATAGAAAGAGCTGCACACCACACCCTCCGAAGGATCCTTTATATCCCTATGATTTTTAGTGCTGCATCTGGGAGAAGGAAAAGTCCTATTTGCTTGTTTTCACATGTCATTATTGCACACGCCTGTGTGGGAAGGGCACAAACTGCACTGTTTACCCACAGGCCACTCACAGGTGAGGAGAAACTTCATAGAAGCTGACGCCACGGTATCGCTCCATGTTCTGTTTACTGTAGATTTCCAGTTCCTTGTATGGATTAACAGACACCAGAACTGAGCCAATGTATGTCTGAAAAAGAGAACACAAAGCAGAGAGGTTACAGAAGGTCTGGCAGCGGATTCTCTGAGAGCCCAGACTGCTCTGAAGGCCATATGTTGTTGACAAGGGCTGCCTGCGGCAGTGCACCGCTGCTGAGGGCTTCCAAAGAGGCCAAGGGTGCTGAAGAAGCGACCTCTTAGCACAATGAGAATGACTTTGCAGGAGTTATGCTAGACATGTTATCCTTGCTGAAAAAACAGCACCCACAAACAGTTTTAACAAGCAAGAACACTGGATTATTTCTGATATACCATTTGGGATCAAGTTCAAGCCTAGCGTTGCTGAAAGCCCGCCACAGAGTGAATTCATGAAATGGAAGAATGTGGTGCAAGTTGGATTTTCAGTGCTGGCAAGACCTCAACTGGAGCACTGCAAATGAGTCCCTACATCTGTTAATGTGACAGTATCCCAGACTAGTTCTGACACAAGCAACCATGGTCTATTAAAGCTGATACCACCATCTCCAACTCCAACTGCAGTGCAAAGCTATAGTATGTCTTCTGTAGCAAACACCCAAATTCAGGTCATTGATGAACTCTTTGGCTTCTGTCACTCTGCTACTCACATAGATCAGATTCTCCTTGAAGCGCTTACGCAGATTTTCAATAAACGCTGCTTCGCTGGTGAAGTTCTCAAGCAGGACAAAATCCTGCACCCCCACACGGTCGCGGGCCGTCAGAGCGCTCTCCATGGTCAGCCGAATACCGTTAGTCCCCGCTCCCTGCAACCAAAAGCAGAGGAAGGTTGGGATATCTGTGGTTTTGTATGCAGCTCACTGAGCCCACAAGAACGATTAACCACAATTRCCCACGGACAACCTATAAACAGGAGAGGATATTAGAATAACCCCACTACTGTTGAAAACGCTAGTCAATGATACTAACACTTTATGAATTGGTTTATACTAATTGCTTTGATGGAAGACAAGCCAGCATTAGGGAAAAGTTATTGCTAAATTTCCAATCACTTTAAAGGAATCGATCAATCAAACAAGCATTTCATAAAAAGGATAAAACTTGGATTTCCTTTCCCAGGCATCCTTTAGCAGGAGTGAGACTGAAATGTGTTCTCCTCTCTACTTTTCTCTCTCATTTCATAACGGGAAGTCATTTCAAGGTAAGGAATCTTTTATGACTAATGATGATTCATCTCATGAGCAAACAGCCTCACATTGCTGACCAATTTAAAAGCTTTAGCAAGATACCCAATGGGAAAATACTAGGAAAATTCAGAACTAATGAGAAATGGGCATTCTGCATCCCATGCCACTGAATTTACTGTGACACTAACATCTATCCCATGTATCAAGCAACTTCTATTCCCTGACCCTCTTTTAAAGGTTACATTTTCAATATGATGTGGTTCAGACACAATCATCTTTGGAAAACACAGGTCTGCTGACTTCTTACTTCACTCAACCTCATGTACTAAAACAGGGAGAAGAAATGTGCACCAAGTGACTCAGTCGCTACTTGCAGGGAAAACTTCTACTAAAGGCAATTAGACCCGACGGACAGATGATATACAAGGCATAGAAGACAAGAGACACTACAGAAATCAGAGACAGGAGATACAACGTATTAAACCATTTGCCTCACATCTGTCTGCATTTTCTTACCATATTCTTAAATCCTTCTTACTTTGCAAACTCCTCACAGCAAGCACCCTTCTCCTAAATCATTTCCCTAAAGCACTAATGCATTTCAGAGAATTGTTGTTATATTCTGGGACGTTGCCATCACTGGCACAAACGCCACTGGAGCTTGCTCCTAAATGGGCTCATGCACTAATAGCAACACCCAGGCACCCTCTCCTGTATTAGTGTTACAAACCGGGAATGCCGGACCCCTGCTGCAACGCTGCCGTCCAGCCCCAAAACCCTGCACAATGATGTAGATTATTTTTGCTGACTCACGTTGTCAGGTAGTTCCTTTCTGCTCCTTCTCAAGATATAATAGTGGTCAGAGCACAGGGACTGATGGCGTGCAGGGAAAAAAAAATAAAAACAACCTTGGTCAGAAGAAAATCTAGTTTAAGTTTTGTTAAGCAGTAATAAAGGCAGGACCGACCGAAGTATAAATTTGGGCCCAAACGGGTGCAAATTCCCTCAGCCTGCAGTTGTTTAGACTTACCAATCATTTACAAATGTAGTTTTGCCTATTTCTGCAAGCTATAATTGGCTTCCTTCCTGAAAGCCTAGCACCTGGGCATAAGTGATTGCATGAAACTAGCAGCTTTCAGAAAGAAAAATTAGTTCCTACAACTTGCTAGTAGGAAATCTCAAATCCAGATCCACTCTAATGGCTCAAACACCACAAAGCAACATCATTTTAATTTCCCTTTTTATTTTTATTTTTTTGAATTAGTCTCATGGTCTGGAAAGCCTGATTTCTAAGCTTTGAAAGATCCAGTTTGGGAGGAATTCTGCAGATACTGTCGTAAGTAATCTTTTTAAAATGCCCAAAACCTTCCAAGCCAATTCCTCCACACCTTCAGCAAAGTGCTTTGTTGTCTTCTGCTACCCTGTTTGCCAAGGTGAAGAGGAAAGGGATAAGCCCCGGAGAAGAAAGGTGGTGAGATAAAGGACAACACTGGCCAAAGAAATAGGGATAAATCACATAGAAATAAACTCTGCCTAGAAATTAGGATCCTTCTATCAGAGCAGTGCAATCCTGGAGCCGCTTTTGGACAAGGTAATGGGAACAAAGGCAAAACCAAAAGAAAATAACTAGTTTTCAATTGGGTAAGTTTATGAATACAGTTTTAAAACACAGCTGCCTCAAAAATGACTGAGGAGAAACTTCCACCCTCGTACAGTTAATCCAAGTTTATATAATCCTAAAGACTTTCACAGAAAACGTCACTTAGCAGTTTCAGCAGCTCTTTCATCAGCCACTCCCTCCAGCTCAGGACAAACTGATCCCAGCTGTACACATCCAGCCTAAGGAAGAAGCAATCTACCCTACTTACAACACAGAAAATTACACTTCGGCCGCCTCCTCTGGGACAGGCATTTAAGGCTAAGTAGCTTTCAGTTTCCTCCACTCTTTTTTCTTCTCACTCAACTCCAACCTCTCTCCATGAGAACTAAATAACTACCTGAAATTTTCAGTCCGTTTAAAAAAAAACCCCAAACCTAAATGCAACTTTTCAGCAATAATTAAATGTGACCAGGTTACCTAGTCAACATGATGCAGTCAGATTCTCCAGAATATAAACTTTAATCACAGTGCTGTACCCTCCCAAGCCTAAATTCAATGCAAATATAAACGTCAGTCATAAACCGCAGCACAGCAATATGCCCTTCTCTGTGCCAGCATTTGCTCATTTGCTTTATTGCTTACGTCCAAGTCTACCACCAACTTAAAACGTCAACATTAACTATCTGACTGCCAATAACTTCAACAGATGCAATGTAGAAGGAGGTGAAGATAAATCCTTTTTGCAAAATGGAAATAGAACCGTAATGCAGAAGGAAGAAAGTGGGGAAAGAAGACACCACTTAGAAAAAATAATCACAATGATGACCATATGCTCCTACTGAATGATGAGTGTGACAGTAAGGCACTGAATAAATTAAAATAACTAAAATGTTCGTTATTTTATGTTAGCAGGCAGACATCAAATCTGGTGGCTGTAAATTAATGTTAGAAAACCCAGTCTGGGGGGTTAAATATGTTACAGTGAAGCTAATTAACCATTAAAGCAGTTTGCCTATGGACAGGACTGGCTTCCTTAGCGTATTTCCAGTGGATAGATTTATCTCTGCCAGAACGCCTCCGGCTGACGTACTGTTCATTTACAACATCCTCTGCTCTGTGCTATGCAAGAGATCAGCTTGGACAACTCTGAAAGCCCTGTGGCAGGGAGTATGTATTCCAGATAATTAGGAGAATATAGGCTGTGAGGGTCTGATTAGACCCTTCTGTGTGAAAATCAGTTTTCCTTGAAGCTGCTAAGAGAGTACAGTGGTAGACGAGCCGCTCTGACAGTGAGAACACAGGCGAAAGGACCATCCCACCTGCCCTCTGTGCAGCTGCACCCTTTGGCTTGCACTGGCTCTAGTACTTGTGCAATAAGCTAGACTGGAAATCTGACATGGATTAAAACTAACTCAGATTTTTTTTTTTATTATTATTTTAATCCAGGTCATTTTCCCACATTGGTTCCACACGTAATCACTCGCAATGGCCAACAGATACAGTGGCACAAGATTGGGACTCACAGCAGAGTCGGGCAGGAGCAAACATTTCAGCAGCAGGGCCAGTTCCTGCCATTTTCAAGGGCTTGTGAAACTACCACCTAAGAGGCAAGTTAGGCGCAGTCTAATGGCTCAAACCGAACACATCCCCTCCTTTGGACCTTGCCTCCCTGGCATGTGTTAACGCAAGCAATTACCTGTCTCTAAGCCAAACCAATGCAACTAACTGAATGAGCAAAACAAAAGACCAGGAAAAAAGAAGCTGGCGGTTTTCTGTCAACATAGTGAACTGAGTCACCTTACCAGGGGATCAAAGTGAGTGTCAGACCCAGGGCAAGGAGGACAGGGAGCACAGGTGCCCTTTTGACAGTAACAGGTAGTTAGGTTAGCTCAGCCATGTGCAACTTAGCCTGGTCCTCCTTTTGGAGGCAGGGTGAAGAATCCCAACCTTTGTAGGATATACCATGCTAATGCCACACCCAGCACAGGCTGCAAACAGGGAATTGCAAAAATCTGAGCAATCTCCATCTGATCTTGGTGCCTGTGGGCTTAGGAGTGCCTGTGTCTTCTCTCAAACTGGCCTTTTATCCCTTACTAAAATCGCTCCCCGATGGTCACTCCTGCTTGAGAGAGTACAAGCTGACTTTTGCCACTGCGTTTCTCAAAGCCACCCCAAGGTACAGTCCCAAGGGACTCATTCCCACACTATTTTAACCCACTCTTTGCTTTTAATCTCTTCTCCAGAGCTGTCAGCACAACAGTGGCTCACTGCCAGGAAAGGAAAAGCCGTCACTCCTGAATGGCAGGGACCAAGCCAGTACAATTACCAAAGCAGTACTACTTCCACATGCCTTTTTCTTCCGTGTGATTAAATTTTGGGAGACTTTCAGCTGGTGTAAATTGGTGCTGTTCAATGCAGCCTGCAGAGCCAGGTTTACGTTGGCTGAGGTTCCAGCCTTTCTTTGTATTCATACAACAGAGTCAACAAGACCAGAAAATGCCCTTCACAAACAACTCCTGGGAGTACATAAGCACTCAAGACTATACCAAAGAGTTTCCTAAACTGAACTAGTAAGTCTCTGACACGTTATTGTGAAGGTGTAAAGAAATATTTTTCTTTTAAATGATGCTAAATGCCAAAGCATGATAAAGACTTTCCTCTGCTTAGGACCTGGAGATCTAATATACCTCAAAAATGAAAAGCAAGACCTTTTGCTCTGCACAACAAAATCCAAAGTACTTGAGTCCCTCAGTCACTCTGAGTGCATCAGGGGAGTTTTCTTTTGTGGAGGAAGATAGAGGGCAACTCTGCCACGAGCACAGGAGGTCAGGGATGATGTGAACTCAGCAAGAAACTTCCCCCACTGCTTTGTCCATCGGCTGGTCTATGGCTGTGCAATACCCAGTAGCCCAACGTATGTGTAGGAAGGAGTCTTGTACACCAAGATTTCCTAACCTTGATTTTCCCAGAAGGGCAACTGAATGGTCAGTGGTGGCACCGCAATTCCAGACACTGTTCCAGTGCTGCTGACCGCTGAGAGAACAGTCAGCACCTGGCAGCTCAGGCAACTCTCACTCCTTCCTGGAGCATCCATGAGTGATGCATGTGAAAACACCTGGAGCTCTCAAAGTGAATGGTCTTATATGGAGCAGGAAAGCTTTATCATCATCCGATTTAGAAAGAGAAGTCACACAATGTAAACAAGATTTCTGCTTCGACATCTAAAAATGTATGTTTTAATATTTTCCTCTGACAATGCATTTTTACAAGTTAGCTAGTATCCATTCAGTAGACCAGGAGATTTGCACTAAAACGACCGCAGGAAGTGGGTGCCGTATGGAAAGAGGCAGGCATCTTTATCTTGGTATCAAGCAAAAGATGACTGATCTGCAGGTTCCAGAAATAGTTACAAAGCCGGGAACGGAAGAACAGGCAAGAACCAAATGTGAGTGGGAAGGGAAATTCAGATTAGATTCTGGAAGACAATAAGAAGTCTGAACCAAGAACGAACTTCTTGTGGGGAGATGGCAGTTAAAACACATTTGTCTCCTGGATAGTATGACATTCTTCACTGCCAGGCCAAAGCTGCAGGAAGGAAAAAAAAAAAAAATCCTCTGATTTCTACTCCACTCTACAGCCCGGGAAAGGGTTTGGACATGACATGGGCTAGACAGCAGAGCAGACAAAAATCAGCTATTTTATCCAGGGCCTCAATTCCTGAGGTGCGGAATGGGATAGCTCTTCTTTCCTTTTACATGGAGAAAGCAATAATGAAAACAACTGAGGTGGACCTGGACCAAGGGATCTTAGTCAAGCACTTGCCGCCTGCCAGCGAATCCCTGACAGATTGAAGTGCAGCCACTTAGGATCCTCCTCCCTTTTGCCACACTGAAAGTTAACTGCACATTTTGGACACAGAAAACTCTGTTAGTCAACAGCTGGGTTGGAAAGAGGGTTCCCTGAGAGGCAGTTCCGTATCTCACGTAAAAATCCTCTGCAACCAACCACATCGATTTATCTGCACTTTCTGAAGCCATCTGAGCTCAGACCATAATTTATACAACCCAAATCTCATGTTTTGGACTTGTTTAAGGAAAAAATGTAATAACAAAATGAAATGTTTTATTTTGGTTTTAATTATGTAAGCCCGATGAAGAGTGCAGTATTTCCCACAAGGTGGTAAACTGTTCTGAGCAGACAACTTGAGAAAAATCAGAACTGTCAGATCAAACGGGATCAAAACCAGATAACAACTCTGATGACACAGACTAGTAGAGTTAAAGGGAACAACTTCAACTTGCAAAAAAAGTTACCATGTCAGCAGCTGCCACTCGAGGACCATTTATAGCAGAATCAGTTTTTATTCTTGCTTCTTTTAGAGCAATACATCGCCAACAGAGGAATGTCTGGAGTCAGGGAGCACTTGCCCATGCTCATAACCTGGTTCTCCCTCTCCGATACTTCCCTCCTGATCCTAAAACACATGTTGAATGGATTTAACTATAGAATACACTATTCAAAAAATGGTATCAAGGAGAGAGAATTGCCACTTCCTTGACTAATTTCTGTAAACAATTTATTTTGAAGTCTTCCATATTTTAAGTAGGGACAAATCGGAATACATTACAACATAAAATAATCCGAAACGTAGGGTAGGCAAGCTTATTCTGCTCTCACAAAGATTTGCTACGTCCCCACTAGCAAATTGCCTAGAAGTTAAAGTTCTGCCTCCCTCACTTTCCAAGCTACAGAACCATTTAATCTCCCACCCTAAAACGCAAAGCAGAATGGGAAATGTGAGCAATGTATCACACTGTGTGCATTATTTTAAGTATCTATTAAATGCACGTAAGTCGTAGGGAGTTAGAATCTGTGAAAGCAAAAATTTAATCTGAAGAAAAACAATAATGCAGGGTGCAGATGTTGCTGCAATTAATTATGACTTAATATATTAATCAATGACATTTGACACTTGCAACATTTAGAATAGTAAGAATCCATATCTAAGGAGCTCAAATGTAAATTAGAAATACAAATTATGATGGACCAGAAACCAAAGAAAGCCATGGAGATTTGCATGGCAAGCAGGTTATATAATTTGTTCAATGTTTATAACATAATTATATTTTCTAGACTTTACTTTTTTTGGGGGTGGGTGGGAAGTAAGTTAGGAAAAAAGAGAAGCAATTAGTAGTGAAAAGAAAAAAGTAGTTATAAGAACTGATTTGAAGGAGAAGAAAAATGTTTAGCCCTAAGAGGGGATGCTGATATTTCAATCAACAAGCTAAGTATAAAATTGCAGTAAGAAAAATGAACTAGGCAAACCAGAAAGATCACCAAGGCTGGAAAAGTAAATACACTGAATTTCTATATTTAGGGAGCTGACATTTTTGCTCCTGAACAGATGACAAAAGCTGTTGCTAGTTAAAAGACGTTGCTGATCACAGTATACATAGCAGTACTACCTGTGACCTCACCTCAGGTCACAGGTCTGTGCATCCCACAGTAGCTTCAGAAGACAAACAGATGGCATAAAAAGCAAAAACTCAAATCACTGCCCTTCCAAGTAAATTTTGCCATTGACTTTCAGATCAGACCGAGCAGGTGAGAGGGGAGCAGAGACTCAAACACTGGTCTACAGATAAGAATCACGGCATGCACTCGCTCCCCCTGCCTCCCAGCTTGCAGTGATGGCGTGCTGACCCTGCGCCCTTATTCACTGTTCTTTGATAACTGCTGTTGTATTTCCCTCTAAATGCACACATCTTTTCGCCTCTCTCACTGCAAATACTGTGGGCCTCACACTGTTACTCCTGCAGCCCTCTGGCCTTCCCCACACCAGACGTTCCCACCTTCTCCGCTGGATTCCACACGCCCCACACAACCACTTCAGACCATTATGTCTTTCAAAGATAGTAAAACTTTCCAAACAGAACAAGCACTCCAATGCATTCCCAGGGCATGTGAAGGGCACTTCCACACCCACATGTTCTCTCAGAGAGTATCAAGCACCACCCTAGACAACATCATTGCTTATCACACTCTCATGTAACACATCTAAAGCCCTTTCTCTATATCCACTGCTGTACAGAGGTTTGCTGGCTCCTGCAGTCCTCCATGCCAATACAAATCCAAGCACAAGCCTCTCGAGCACTATCATCTCCACCTTCAAATGCGCTGCCACAGGGAGGAACTAGGCAGGTCCTCCAGAAGCTCTGCGCTTCCCTTCATCACTAAGACCCTTTCTCAGACAGTGGTCAACACGAGACTATTCGGGAAAACATGCAAGGATCTCTAGATTGAGCAGGTATGGGATACTCCAGTCCCATGCTAACTCTTCTTCAACAGTCAGAATACTTAAATCTACAGACATGACGTTTTCAATCCTTCTCTTCCTAAATTTGGTAAGTTTACCAATGAAAGCCTTGAACATTCTTGTCCAGACAAAAGCCCACATACACTCTTTTTCATAACGTTCCCTCATTCTTGACCTCAACATCTTCCAGTGTCAGTGAATTCCGTGGCCCAATTACGCATTGTATGAAAATAATCTTTGCATTTCTTTGGCAACCTTTAACTTAACTGAATGTCCCTCTTCCTATGTTACAACACAGAAAAAGGGAGCTCACGATCTGCCTTCTCCGTGGCACTATTGTATATATTGGTTTTTTTTCCTCCCCTCTTACTCATCTCTTTTTCCAGGTAACAATCCTAGTCTTCTCAATCTTTTGCCACATACTCATTTTTCTAAGCTCCCGGTGGTTGTCCTGCAACGCAGTACGCAGACCCAGGCTTTCTGGTTGCCGCTAAAACACGGACAAAGTTTTGCTAAAGTAAATACACCCTGGAGGAACTGAGTGGCAATGAGTCCTTAAGCAGGTATTTCCTGCCATTCCCTAGGGTGGTAGCCACAGAGAAAGAAGCCCATGTCTCTGGGAAGGACACAAGCGGAGCCCAGCACCAGTACGGTACATTCACGTCCTTGTTCCCCTTCCACCCAAGCAAAAGCTCCACCCTTTCTTCTCCCCTAACGCAGTGCACGGCTTTCCCCCTCTCTTCCCACTTTCTCAACTCCCACCTTGGCTTCCTCCTCAAAACATCTATCTCCTGTTTTTTTTTATCCTATTTCAACCCTTTCACATAACTTCCCAATGAAGGGGTCTTTCGCAAAGCAGGCTGAAAGCATTTCACTTTCCTGCTGAAACCCTGAAAATTTATCTCCCTTCTTCTCAGACTAGATACACATCTGAAAGCTGCAAAACCACCAAAACAGTTGAATAAATCTTACCGCGCCTCTGAACTTCATTTCTGCCTCCTGCCAGCTCCCACAGCACTTGCAGGGACTTAGTTTAAGCTGCTGCAAAACGCAGGAATCTGAGGACAAGTTCTCTCTTCTGTCAGTTGCCTTTTTTTTTTTTCTCATGACATTTTCAGTGCAGTCAGAACTCCCTCCCTCCCACCAGCTCCTACTGGAGCATCCTGGAGAGGGCGTTTTCCAAGGAGAGGGAGAGGAACTCTCCTCCCCTCCCAAAGAGGAGAGACCGACGTGCACAGATCATGAGAGGCAGTCCAAGAGAATAGAAGTCAGCTGTCCTCTGCGTGCAGCCTGCCTGCAGAGTCCCCGCTGCCCAATGACAGGGAAAAACGGAAAGAAAAGTAAATCACAGGCACTGGAAAACCTGGTGCAGAGCCCAACAGGCAAAACCACAGCAAACAGGACAGGAAGCGATATGCTCCATTACGGCAAGTTTTTGCATTGAAACAGCAGTAGCAGCATCAAGAGGGCTCCCCGAACCCACTCCCAACTCACCCCAACCACAGCAAAATCTCCTAGGCTTACAGTTACACTTGTAGTCACTCTCTCAGCACATCAAAGGACCACAAAGAGTCCGGGGTAAGACAGTTTGCCCTGTCTGCCCTTGCAAGGACTTAGCATATTGGCTAACACCCACTCTATATGGAGGTCTCCGAGGTCCTCATCACAAAATAACCTGCACTACCAAGTAAGACCCTTCCTAGTAGGACACAGTCAAGCCACTGTTGGCCTTAGTCTCCAGCCCTTGCGAACAGAAGTAGCACATTTAGCTGTCTCTGAGGCCATCAGGGTTTGGTCTCACACAAGAAAATTAATGGCCATAGCTACACCAAGAATGTGAAAACCACCACCATCCACAGATAAGGGCATTCTGACCAAAATCAAAACGTATATGCAGCCTTTGCTAGCATTAGGTGGAAAGTGAAAGGACAAGAGGCAATGGACACAAGCTGGAAGAAGGGAAATTCCAATGAGATATTGGGAAATTTTTTTCACAATGAGTGCAGTCAAATACTGGAACAGGGACCCCAAGAAGTTGTGAAACTCCATCCTTGGAGTTATTCAAGACTCAACCAGACAATGCCTGAGCAACCTGATCTAAATTGGCCCTGCTTGGAAGTGGGGTTGGACCAGAGATCTCCACAGGTCCCCTCCAACCTAAAATTATTCTATGATTCTATTAATTATTTTGCTCCTCAATGGTCTAAGCTACATGTCCATCCTAAGATGAATTACAAATAGGTATAGCAAATAAAGCTATAGATCTGTTACCGATGGCACACTACCCTGGCACAGAGCCCAGCCAAAGTATACCACCCTTCAGGTATTTCAGGTCACAAGTAGTTCACATTATGAGCATACAAAGCTGCTGTCTGGCAGCTGCACAGGAGGCCAGGCAGACCCCTGAAGGAGATGAGTTCTGCCCTCAGCCAGAGGACCTTCCATTTCCGAGCAACAGTGACTAAGAAATTAGTCAGCCATTTGATCTGACTCCTAGCAGCTAATGAACATGATGGATTTCTGTCTGCAAGTCTCCCAACACAGATAATCACAATCTGCACAAAGCATACTGCCACCCATTTCTCCTTCACACCACCCTCCTAACGGACCCCTCTCCAAGTGATCTGTAATATGGGACTCTACAATTAGCCAAGAGCATGGCAAATGGCTACAAACTAGATGCAGGTTTATCCACAGCGTGCAAGGCCCTGCCCACACACACAAGGCAAAACACCTAACTTGCACCTGCAGTTAGGAGGTCTCAGTCTAACACTACAAACTCATCAATTTTCAGAGGTCATTTGCTCTAAATGTATGCGGCCACATCTGTACTGAGCAAACATCAGCCTGATCCAAACAACACCTAATTTTCCACAAGAACCTTATCAAAATTAATGGAAACATAATCTTTCCTGCTGTGCATCATCTTCTGGAAAGAAACTCCTGCAGACTCTCTCTTGCATCTGTTCAAATACTTCCGAAATTTAGGTATCACGCTGAAGTCGGCATCACACTGGATGTCAGCTATCATCACCAGTTCACTACCATACGCAGGTGAACAGAGGTGGCAGACTGAATAATGCCCTTTTGCCATCATAAAACTCTTTTGGAGGAGATTATTTTTCTTTTCTTAAGTGGGGAAGCCTTTTTTCATGATCATGGATTACAGAATGCATGAGGTTCAACAAGGCCAAGTGCCAGGTCCTGCCCTTCGGCCACAACAACCCCATGCAACGCTACAGGCTGGGGGAAGAGTGGCTGGAAAGCTGCCTGTCGGAAAAGGACCTGGGGGTGCTGGTTGACAGCCGGCTGAATATGAGCCGGCAGTGTGCCCAGGTGGCCAAGAAGGCCAATGGCATCCTGGCCTGTATCAGAAATAGTGTGGCCAGCAGGAGTAGGGAGGTGATCGTCCCCCTGTACTCGGCACTGGTGAGGCCCCACCTCGAATACTGTGTTCAGTTTTGGGCCCCTCACTACAAGAAGGACATTGAGGTGCTGGAGCGTGTCCAGAGGAGGGCAACGAAGCTGGTGAAGGGTCTGGAGAGCAAGTCTTACGAGGAGCGGCTGAGGGAACTGAGGTTGTTTAGCCTGGAGAAGAGAAGGCTGAGGGGAGACCTTATCGCCCTCTACAACTACCTGAAAGGAGGTTGCAGCGAGGTGGGGGTCGGTCTCTTCTGCCAAGCAACTAGCGATAGGACGAGAGGAAATGGCCTCCAGTTGCACCAGGGGAGGTTTAGATTGGGTATTAGGACAAATTTCTTTACTGAAAGAGTGGTTAAGCGTTGGAACAGGCTGCCCAGGGAAGTGGTGGAGTCACCATCCCTGGAAGTATTTAAAAGACWTGTAGATGAGGCGCTTAGGGACATGGTTTAGTGGGCATGGTGGTGGTGGGTTGACGGTTGGACTTGATGATCTTAGAGGTCTTTTCCAACCTTAATGATTCTATGATTCTATGAGAAGAAAGCAGAAATAAACAAATTCTCTTTCTCTAAGGGCCAAAGAGCCTTTTTAGGTGTATTAGCCTCAGATATGACTGCAGGACCCCAGGCAGCATGCAGCACTACTGAGTAAGCCCTACTCTACATATCTGCCCAGAACCAACATTTACGAGCATCTCAGTTGTTGGAATCCATTTAAAGTGGTCCCTCGTGGCAGTCATCACCCAAGTTTTGCAGCACCAAAAGGCAGGTTCTCTAGCCATTGAACATGCAGAGCCATGAAATCATTCCCAAGATCGACTGCTGATATTTCATGACCGGCACTATCTGGAGTGAGCTCTGCTTAAAGAGGGTTGTTGGGTTTTGGTTTTTTTCTTATCAAAATGCATACTTTTCAAATTCTGTTACAGAAAGGGTAAAGTCAAGCTTTAAAGTAAAAAGATTTAAATCAAAAAGCTACTTGCTTTACTTTAAAGCTTTTCAAAGTAAAACAAGACTATGCATGGCCACTACTCAGATAGGAGGCTATTTAAAACCCAAGAAATGTAGAAGATGTTGTCAGTGGTTCGGTGCAGCACTCCTCTCTAATTAGCTCTGACCCAAGGCATTGATCCCAGAGATCCTGCGCTGTGGTGGATGTCATTCGTCACAGGAAGAAGGTGCCAGCGGTTACAAGGATTTGTGATGAAGCTTGGATAACGTTTCTGAAGAGAGCTGTGGTGTCACCAGCTCTTCTGCCCTCATTAGGTTCCATCTTGAAAAATTATTCGTAGTACCTCCCAATTCTTGCACAACTGTTTGGCATGATTTTTATTCACTTCTTATCGTCAACCAACTGAGGAGTTAGGTGAATTATTAACGGAGGCAGCCTCAGGACACATTTCAGAGGTGGGTTTAGCATTGGTCTATTTCAGAGCATTGAAAGAAATGGACAATACTGCAAAGCCCTGCTCAGTGCAGGAGCACAGGTGAGATCAAAGGCAATCTAAGCTACATTTCCCAAACTGAGCCACATTAGCCATTACTGAATCACAACAGCAAGCCCTGAGCCAGGAGTTTTCCAAGTATAATTAGAGCTGTAGCCTGACGGCTCTAATTCTTCAGGAGGAGAATGTCAGTTCTCCATCATAATTTCTCAAATCAGTCTAGTTGTAGCCAAACGACAGTCAGTAAAACTCCTGTTACAATTCCAAGTTATGTGTTAGCACAGAGTTATCTTCACATTGACAACTTCACCTTTCCCCTAGTTTACACCTCCTAACACTTCTCAGGACACATCTCAGCACTGAAAATGCCACGTAAGAGGAGAATATACAAGAGCCCAATATTCAGAAGTACATTTTTTACATATTTCCCTTGGCTTTTTTATGCAGGAGAACGCTTTTATTTATTTATTCACTGAGAACACCTTCACTCAAAACGTTTTTTTTTCTGTAGTCAAACTACTGCCCAGCTCTTGTTGGCAAGGAAAACACTCCTGCATGTGGGTTAGCCTAAATTGGGAGGGGGAAAAAAAAAAAAATTGGAAAGCAGAGATAACCAACGTAATTTTGATTTAAAAGATCTTTATCCCTAACTATTAAGGTGATAAAACCAGGCTCTTCCTTTCCAGCATTAGAGCCCAGCCCTTGTCTGTGATTTCTGCTGAGGATGGCTGGCTAGGTCTGCATCACTACTACAGGCAACTACAGGCAGAGGTATGAATCAAGTTTTCCAGGCCTCACCAGTTAGAAGTGAGTCATACAAACCCTGGATTAGAGCACCGGGATTGCTCTGCTCGTTGCTGATAAGCAGCTGATTCCCTGCATACAATTTCCCATTCAAAGCAAGGGGACTGGAAACCTTTCCTGTCAGCCCTGCTCTGACAGGCTCACAGAGCAGTGCGTGACTTGCTAAGCTACACCTGCAAGCAATGGCTCTACTGAAAAAAAGAGTTTGGCCCTATGAAACCAGCATCAGCAAACCAGTCTTCCCTTCTGCTGTGCAGATTCCACTGCACAATATACATCTGGAGGTAAGAGATGCTGGCTTGGGTTTATGCTACTCAAAAATCAATGTGGATCACATCTACATTATTCCAAAAGCAAAAGATGTCAAGTTCATCTATCAATGCATATCTTTTTTCTGGATTTTTATAATATTCATTATTTCTGCCTTGCAAAAAAACTACAGAATAACACACATTCCATAATTAGAAAGCACTTGGCAAAGATACCATGGGAAACAAACCACCCTAAACAGGCCAGGAATTTGAGAGCCCTTCCTCTTGCAGGTCAGAGGAACATCTTAAACAAAAAATAGAAATTTCTTTAACCTATCACATGTGTCCTGCTGTCCAGACTATACTGATCTAAAACTGATTAAAATGCCTCGCATTCCTAAGACACCCTATAGCAGAAACTGGAGGTTCTGAAGGACATTTGGCCCATTGCTTAGGAAAAAAGCCCTGTTCCAGCAGAGGATGAACATCTGACTGCATGATAACTGGATAAATCAATGCCCTGCCAAAGAACCAACACTAAATATTGTAACAGGCTTGATAACGAGGCAGAACCTCTTCCCCATACCATTAGCTCTGCTAAGAATTGTCTGTTTTCTACCCTCTTTTTGTCTGTATTAATGCATCTCCTCTTTCCCCATGCAGAGAGCAGCCAGCTGTCCCCCAAACAAGTAGTTAGGAACAGAAGCCTGGACACAGGACATTGGTCCCTGGAGACGCAACATTCCTGGTCAGTTATGAAACTGCAGACCTATAAAGGTTAAATCAAAAGCCCATTATACTCACTCAAAAGGTGTCTCGAGATGGTAAAGTTCCTTAATTTTACTGCAAACTTCATGACATCACGAGTTCTCTGAATTCTCCGATTCTGTGTGAACGTGTTTGCACGATTACAGACAAAAGCCTAAAAGTGTTAGGTGTGGCCAAAAGGGTTCAAAAACCAGAAGACAAAGAATATTTAAATTATTATTTTGGATTCTAATTTATGCTTTGTGATGCCTAAAACTGTCAATACTGGTTTTGTTTGTTTCAAGAAAGCTTCAACAGTGAGAACACTAAACTTCTTTTCTTCCCAAGCTCACAAGTTTCACAAATAAACAATATTACAAAAAAATAGAATATTACAAAAAAATGAAGAAGGAGATGCACACCTCTCCTTGGACTCCTACACTTTCTCTGTAAGCGCTATTCACTATTTCGATACCTCTGATGATAGATGCATTTGAGAAATGGCAGATTAAAAAGCACATATGCAGCGCTCGTATTTAGTTATGGCTCCCGCACACACACAATAATTCTGGGTCTATGACGTGAGTGAAAACCGAAACTGGGTTAATCTAACAAATTAAGATAAATTTTCCTTGTTGTTGCTCTCTGCCGAACCAGTGAAACAGAAACGGATGACTGGCTTTGACAGTGACCATCAGAACAAAGTCCCACTTTATAATTACCAGATGCCCTTAATATGATGCCAGTTTGCCTCATGCATGTGGCTACTCTCACTCTGTCCCACTCACACGCTGCCCTGTGTCATGGCTCTGTTGGTTGTTTTACAGGACTGCAAGACAGTCGCCTCTTCAGCTGATTTTACGAATACGCTCTACCCATTCTGAATCCAACAGTAATTGTTGAGTTAACTTCAATAGCAAAGAGTTTAAAAACAACAGTTAATTCAGTTTGATTGCTTTGCCCTTACTTTGATACAATCATTTTAAGCAGCTCCCCTGCAGAGTCTGTGGCAAGAACAAGAAGAGCCGTTTTGACGGAGCTGTTAATACAAACAGCCTGACTCAGTTCAGCTGATGTGCATTCCTCCCAACTGACTTTCTAAACAGTCACTCCCAGTGGCAGGACCTACATCTTCCTTTTAAGGGGAAAAAATGTTTTCACAGGAAAAATTAAGTGTTCAAAGCCTGTGCATATCTCCGTGCTTTCAGTGACCAATCTCTCCTTTAAAAACACGTTCTTGTTGCATGTGAAACAAAAACTTCTCCCTCCTTAATCTAAAGTTGTTCCTCTTTTTTAACACAGCCATTAGCTTTTTATTGATACCCTGGCAGACTCAGGTGAAACATCCTATCATACTATTTTTCACACAATCCTACATGAAAAAGAGAATTGGTTTTCCAAAGCATTAGGACGACTAAATCTGAGAGAGAAAAACATGGCTGAGAAAGGACAGGCAGAACTTACAGGCTGTAGACAACACTTTACAGCTCACATTGGTGGTTGACAGTTCCTATTCCTTCAAATTTCTTTTCCTGCATTTCTGAAAAGAGGCTTACTGTTAGAAAGGGATTAAGACTGGAAAGCATATCATAACAAAAACTTCTTTTTCTACTGACACTAGATAAGGAAAGAGTGAACACTGGTGCTTTGCCTGCATGTTAGATGAAGGAAACAGGATTTCCCTCTGCTACTCCCTGAGCAAGATCCCAAGGAAATGTTTCTAATAATAGGAAATTACTATATAAGGCCAGATCAGCACTAAACTGTTTGCAGTCTGGAAAAGAAGAACATACAAGARTACTGAGGAGGGACACAACTGGCAGAGCCGGGCTCTTCACACATCAGTATTCTCCGGGAAGGCAGCATGCAGTAACCTAAGGTTCCCCTCCAGAAAGATGGACAGCGTTTAACCTGTGACTCTCCTCTCTGGAGCAGAGAGGGGCCTCTCCCACAGCCCAAAATAGAAAACTAAATGTACAAATTAGAGCTGCTTTTTCTATCATGCCCTTGCTTTTCTTCACGGGAGGAAAAAGACAGGCAGAATAGACTTTTAAATCTACAAAAGAGCTCCTGCAAAGCACATCTCTGATACGGAAAGGGCAGGAAAAGACACAGCCATGTCCTAAAGCGYGACGTGGCCAGTGCTAATGCAGAAAGAAGGCTGACAGCTCCCCTACCTGCCCTTCCCAGGCAGTAGATCCACGGAGCACAACGGTTTGCTGCTGTGTTTTGTGAACTGGACAGCTCTCTCCAACTCATTTTGTTTTAAATTGTAAAGATGTTGGGCACCTGTGGAAGGAGCCATTTAACTTAATTTTCAAAGTGTTCCCACGTAATTCTATGCATTATTGTCTCACAGGCAGCAGCTGCATGTGACTACAAGAAGCTATGTACGTCTTGGCAAAACTGTCAGACTGACTTCTGTCTGGAGCTGTAACTGTAGCTCCAATGCACACTTTTTACTATCACTTCAGCAGACACAAAACCTGCAAGCCCAGTTAAAGACAGATTTTCCATCTTCTTATACAAATGAAAGGGAGTTCCTACAACAATGCTCACAAAGACCTTGTTTGGGTAGTGATATAACCGGAACATTTCCCTGTGATCCCCAGTGAGGGGTATCTTTCCATCTCTGCTTTGTCTTTGGATAAGGCCAGAAGCTCCCATCTCCCAGTGCAGAGAAGCTTGCTGGGCAAACACAGTCTGACACAGTCCCATAGCTGCCACGGAAATGAGTACAATATACATTCCTAGACAGGTTTATCACGCAGACTTTTTTTCTGACAGCAATAGATGTTTGTGACAAAATGTACAAATAATTTTGTATCTGTAGCCCTGCTACATCCTATCTCTCTTCTGCCTACAAATGCAGCCCCTGCAGAGTTGCACAGCTTCTAGAGGAACTTGAGGCCAAAGCCCAGCCAAGATTTTCAACGTGTTAGCTGGTAAGACCTCCTTGAGCTGAAACGGTCAGTTTGCCACAGCAAAGTTAGGCTGAGAGCCTCAAAAAAAGCAAGCTAGGCTACCTTTATGAAAGACTCATTGATGAGACAGTAAGACAGAGTTTTGACAGCAGAAGCACTCTTCTACATCACAGCATCAGGAGCTTCACAGTCCCGATGAGAACATGGCTGATTTACAATTCCCTATACTGTTCCAGAGGATTGCTCCAGTGTAACCAGGCTCTCAGGTACGTTCTTCACCCGTTGCTCATACCCTGCCCTTGTCCCCATACTACCTGGCCAAAAAAGGGTGTGCACTCAAGGGTGTGTTAAGCTTTCCAAGGCATATAGCAATTCTGTCCCAAGAGGATGTTTCATATTTGACTTATCTTTAGGGACATCTTGATTTCTGAAAATTTTTAAACTGACCTTTAATTTTTGTCCAATTAAATACTTCACATTCTTGACTGCACAGTGAGGGGGAAAACAAGTGCAGGCAACAGGCAGGTTTTTTTCAGAACCAGTAAACATAAATGGTTACGACTCTTAAGAGAAAACCAACTACAAGAAAGCATTTATACTAAATACCCTTATGCCTCTTCTCTCATGTAATAACTGCTCCATAACAATTATAAAGCAATTCAGAAAGATGGCCTGTGCTGGTATTGCTYGTGGTCAGTGGTATCTGAGAGGTAATTAATTTTGGAAAAAACAATGTTTTGGGAACTAGCTCCCTGTGCATTTAAGTCAGTACGAAGTCTCAACTTTAAGCCTGGACCCTAACGCTGTTGTCTTCTCTACTTATTTTTCATGCCAAGTCAAAGGATGCAGTCAGTAAGTTGTTAGTTCAGTTTCAAAAAGTCTACTCCAGGAGAAATAACATATTTGTTTTGGCTCTAAAAAGTGAGAAGAATCGCAGGTATGAGACTAGGAGTCTGGAAGCAGAGATCAACCATCCCTACTAATGTTATATTGACAGGATCCCAAGTTTCCCCCATGCCACCAATGATGACCGTAAAATTCTTCTCTAAATATAGGAATTGTCTGTTTAGAGCTGCTGACACCAAAACAGTAGGTTTAAGCTGCTTTATTTTCTTTAGTGGGTTAAATCTGAAACCTAGGGAAGTCTATCTGAATGACATTATTCTTAATTGTGTCAACACATATCATTTTACAGAAATCCAAATAACAGATTTACCTACTATATCAGACTGCTTTACAGGAAACAACTGAACTTGACTGACTTGTCCTATGCTATCTTTTTTTCTTTTAATTGACAACTTTCATCAATGCAGTTTTGCATTAAAACAAACCACACCCAAAACCAGATCATTTGGTACTGTGAAAAATAGTTTAAAGAGGAAATACTTCCCTCTAAAATAGCCAAATGAAATTGTTTCTTTTAGTTAACATGAAGCTTTTCCTTTTCGTAAAGTCTGAATAAAGCTATTGTTGAACTCCTAGTTTGCTGTCAAAACCATGTACTTTTCTGCTATGTGGAGATTGGAGCACAGGTAATATCTAGATTATATTAGTATATTCAAGCTTCCAACTTCAGGAAAATAAAGGCCAAATGGCTAAAACTTCCCTGAAAAGCACAGGAGAGAGGATCACATATGGAATATATTTCCTGAAATTCTGGGGTTTTTTATAAAATAGCTTGTACATGAGTGATGCCCCAACAACTACTCCTACTCCCCACTCCTGTCAGTGTAATAACAAAATCCCTAGTATGGAAAGTTTACAGTAGCATAAAGATGTATATATCAGTATAATTTGTACCCCAAATTTAGGGAAATGTTGCTATGAGCAACATTTCGTATTGGTACAATGGCATCTGTCACAGGTTTGTTCCATGTAATGTCTATAGGTTCCTTAAGGAAAACACCCCAACACGCCAATCTGCAAGTATTCTTGCAACATTTCATTCTGATGCCAGAAGCAGGTGATACCTGGGAGAAGCGAGTTCTTATTTTCCTTCTGGGTGTGACTCTTTTTTAATGCAAACTTAGCAATGCTGTAAGCAAACTACAAACTACCAAGCAGAGCCAAGTTCTGTGAGCCCAGAAAAAGGGCACATTCAATGCTTTAGACGTTCAAACAAGTGGAATAGTTTTTAATTTGATGATTTATAAGTGTAGAGTTTATAGGCACAATTTGTACTTCCACCACTTTTTTTCCTCTGTCCCAAACTGACTTTGTTGGCCTCAGGCAGGCAGTTATTTTGGGACAGTGAAAAGTTATAAATAAGTTCTAATAAAACGATTAGGAACACATATGGTACTGAACTTCTTTCAAACCCTTCTTTGTAAGGGAACAAAGAGCATTTTACATTTATTGTGATGGCCTAAGTCCCCTATGAAAAGTTTAAGGAAAAGAGTTTCAACAACAGTCTGGAGTAAAACTAGACCATGAACCCGAAATAAGAATACCCAATGATCTGTAGAAATTCCAGATTATGCTAAAAGAAATGGCCTAAGCAGTTTCCAAAAGCAGACGAAAGAAAAGTAGACACACACAGTGCAGACTGGCTATCTGGCAGTGCGTCAGACTTGAGGCCTGGCAACCAACAGGAGCACGTGGGCAGATGATATTGCAGCTGGCTTATGTCTGAACTGCTTCCCTTTACCCTGCCTATTCTGTTGCTTCTGAAAAGGAGGGTAAAAGCCACCAGATGAAGGGTATTGTCTGAGGTAACCTCCTTCTGACCAGTCTGACCGTACCCCAAAGATCCCACAGTGAACAAAGTCTTTAATGTTTTTGTGAATTGCAAACATTTTTATCCTAAAATAGATATATCCTCAGTTAACAGTAAACAGGGAATGGTGAGTTGCCATCATGTTGGCAAAAGTATTCCAGGATGCCTGGAAAATACAGATAATCATTTCAGAAGGACATCCCACATCCACCAGCATCAGCTTGCACTCATCAAACGATCCGGAATATTGTTTTCCAACATTTTAAAAATTGATACCCTATTGAATCAAAACGACATTAAAATCAAGATTTTTTTTTTTAAAGTAAAAGAAGTAGTAATCACATTGATGTTAAAAAAATAAAAAAAAAAAAATCAATGGCTTGCAACTTAGTAAGCACCCTTTGAAGTGTAAGGAGCACCTCATCTCCAAGACATGGTTCCAACTCCCTGCTCACTCAGGAGAACTACACTATCCCGCTCACAGCATTGTCAAGATTTTCTGCATTATCAGGGACATAGATTTAATCAAAAACAAAGACAAAATACACACTAAAGAGTAATAAAGGAGCCCATTCCTTTGTGGTTCTCAGAAATGCATGTTCCACATCTGGATAAACATGGGCCTATGCAGTAAATGGAAACATTCATTCCCCAGCTGTGGCTAGGTCCAAATCCTTTCTTTCTCTCTCTCTGATTTACTTACAGTCCTACGTTGGGTGGTTGAAAAACTGCATAAATCCTGCTGAGGCAGACAAAATAGGTAGTCACAGGCAGGCCCAGCAATCTTCCTACTGACCCTTTACATCTACCATATAAACAAAAACTTCTTCTGGGCTGTGATCTCCAACTCAAACGAGAGATCCTGAAGGAATTCCCACAGCTCCTGTTACTTGGGTATAATCAGCTGGTTGTGACAGTTGTGGCATTAACAGAAATACCAACTGTCCCACAGCATTCTGTTCTCCATCAGAAGATGAGGACTGGCATCCCTAAGAACAAGAGACAGGAAAGAGGAAGCATCCACCTGTGCTGATGCAGATAATGAGCACATCCTCAAAAAAGTGAAAGGTATCCTTCTGCCTTGGGGCTACCAGCGGGTAGGTGGGAGTCCTTTCCACAAAAGGCCACATCCTGCTAGAAGTGCACGGATTTGGAGATCTCATGGAAGTTAAGTATCTTTTGATCTTTTGTTCTGATGCTGTCTGAGCAAACCCTACTGTCCGTGGCAGCCAAGATGACGACAAGAACTGTCAGAAGTCTCATCTCACTGGGAAGTAAACACTTTCTTTCCTCTGATTTGACAGGCATAGATTCTCTAGGTCCCCTTGGGGAAAGTGAGAGATCCAGGGCCATGAGGGAATCTGAGCTCTAACCTGAAAGAAGGGTCCAAGGGTCTCAAGAATAGAGAAAGAGTCTCCCATAGAAAATCAGTACATGTTATCAAAGACTATAATGTAAGAAATACATACAAAATGCAGGCAGCAGCTTTGGTTCCTTTGCTTAAATTTTCTGTTCTAACAGTTCTCAGATACTGCCAGGGCAGCACCATTTGCTATTGTAGCAACAACACGAGCCCAGCCTTAGCCACTCTACAATAATGAGAGGAGACTGCAAAAAGCTGAGAGCTGATACAGTGTGCACAGCAAGCCCTAGATTAACCCTGTTTCACTGAGGTCAATGGGAGCTCTGCCATCAGCTTCAGTTGTGCTGGAGTACACCTGTGGCAGGAAAAAAGGTTAAGCTCTTTTAAATCGCCTACAGAAAAAGAAAAGCATCAAAACTTGAGGGTTTGTTTCAGGAGCTATTGCTTGTATGGCTGAACTAGAAAAACAAAGGGACACAGGGAAGTTCATCACTGTAAATTATTGATCCACTGCTTTCTAGACATTGAAACTGGTAATTAAACAAATGGTAAAAAGATACTTCATCAATTATAGAGATGTCACTTTAAATTACACTTGCTCCAGGATGAATAAAACACAGAGGTTAAATGCTATGGGTACTTCTTCATGCTGGCTTCTTGTTCAAAATCCTCACTACAACATTGATTCTAATTCTCTCATATCGCTGCTTCAGAGCTGCATGCTCTTTGCACGTATTAAGCTAGATAAGGGGAAATGAGAGTTTTTGTTTCACCAATCTTTTTTACACAATGTCCAGAAAGCACAGTCCTGTGGTCAGGAGAGAAGATTTGGAGCTGAGACCAGTGGGATCCCTTTGCTGCTCTACAGGATTAGTTATATGGCCATAAGTCAAGGCCACAGCCCCTGTGACAACAGCCCTCCCTCAAAAATCAGACCAAAAAAAAAGTTTTGTCTACTAACAGTCAGTTGTGAAATCTGTGAAGTCCTGGGCAGACATTTGATACTGGGTCTTAGGGTTTTTAGAAAATGTATACATGTACACACCCTCCATAGCCTGAAATAACACTGGCAAGCTGCTTCTGAAGCAATATGATGATTACATCAAAGATACCCTTTTAAGCAGAAATCATGTCACAACCATAATGACTACTCAAATTTGATTTATGATAAATTTTTATAGCAGGGTGCATGCCTTACTGCATCAAGCTTAAAGCTATCTCAATTTCACATGTTAAATATTATATGAATGTAAAAATATACTTGCTCTAATACTCATTTTGAAATAAAAACAGCATCCAAAGAAGAGCTTGGCCATCTTGCAATTACTGGCCCAGACGCTCTCTAGAACCATTATTACATCTCTCAAATAGGTTTCACTCCGGGAAAGCATTTATTGAAGGCTGAGTTCATCAATTGATTGAGATAGGTCAGGGAGTATAAATACTCTAAGTGAAAGACCGCATATGCAGCATAAGCAGACAGCTTAAAAGCACATGCAAAAAAACCCTAACAGGTGGACACAGTTGGCATCCTTCACTGAGCAGAAGCAGCAGTGAAGCAATAATGCTAGGAGGCAAGATCAGGGAAACAGAAGTTGCCGGTGGAGCCAGAAAGATCCTAGAAGTCAAACAACTTGTGCTTGCCGTGGTGAAGTGGGGAAGAAGTGAAGGGATACCCAGGTGGGGGAGTTCAGTTCAGAGAGGAAAGAGAGGCGCCAAGGTGATGAACCGCAGGAACATGCTGTGGAAGCTGGAGATGAATGCATCATCAGCTGATGGAAATAGTCAAAGTGGGAGATGAAGGCTGGACAGCAGAAGTTTTGTGAAGGAAAGAACACCAGCTCTTGGTAGGGGCACAAAAGAATCAAAAGGCTGAGCTGACTCTCCCTACCGCTCCCCAAATAATGAGGCTGAAGCACAAGGAGAGCAAGCTCTCCTATGGGCCTGATGCCAGTTGCTCTATGAAGTTTTCCTTGCCTGTTCGAAGGAGAGTTACACAACATAAGGCTTTATTCATAAGTGCCTGATGGCGTCCTGTGTATACAACAGCTCCTACCAGCAGAACAGTATTTGTGGGAAATGTTAGGAAGAGTGTCTAAGAGAGATAAAGCCTTTGAGTTGCAGACGAAGCTGCCAGCCCTCATTTCCAGCTTGTCAGAGCAAGTCCTTCTTGAAGTCAGCAGCCTGGAATGAAGAGAATCTGGCATTTGTGCATGTATGTATGGTTCAGACAGTCAGGGCGGAGCGGCTGACTTTAATCATACTTTCCACAATGGGGGGCGGGGAGGGGAGTGGCAAAGTACAGTGAGTGATGGGTGTTATCTGCTATATATTCAGTAAATCCTCTTCTTTGACTTTGTATTTCAAGCCTAACCTCCCTTCCTGCTTCCACTAGCCCTTAGAGGAGGAGGGGAAGGGCAAGCACACGGAACTGGAATTTGAGAGTCCTTCACATTCTCAGGATTCCTGGTGTCTGTGATAGGCAGCACAAAGGCAGCACACACTTGTCTGGTGATCTGACAAATTCCACGTTCTGCAGAATTACTGGAACAGCTGATGGGTCACAGGAGTAGCTACATGCAGGTACTACCCTTCCCTGCAAAGCTGAACCCCACTATTCCAAAATTCATTAATCCGAGTGCTAACCCACTACTGCCTCTGTTGCTCCAGCTTGCCTGCTGGATGATAACCTTTGTGTTTAGTATACACATTCTAAAGTTGTTTCTTTAATCGTCTTTTGCCAGAATCTCTCTTTCTGGGGTGGGGTGGGGGGGTGGGAAATCAATAAAGCATCCAAAAATATGGGCTTGCACTAGCAACTGCCAAACTTTTTTAGCTTGTTATGAAGCCTCTTTAACAAGAGTGCTAGTATGGTATCAAAAAGGAGTAAAGCTCCAAAATAGTTTAATCCAGCTGCCCACTACAGTATTAGCAACAATACTCTAAAGAATTCCAGTTCAAACCACTTTTGGTTGCCTTCTACCCTCACAATGAGGCTACAGTCCACTAAATCACATGGAGCTTCAATTCCATCTAGAAATAGCCTCTTGAAGTTTCTATTGCAGGATGGCGTTCCCGAATTTTGTTTACTTGGGTGCCACTACTGGTGGTGACAGCAATAGCAGCTACAAATTGCAGGAACACATGTATGCCCAGAAAGGGCACACATCCAGATCTAACCTCTCGCACGAAAGGTTTTGGCAGCAAAATGAATTCCTTCTCCCTTACCCTTTCTGTCTGTGTCTATCACAACGTCATGCTCAGACACCACAACACAGTAACCTTGTCCCACTACTCCAAACACGTACCTTGCTAAAGAGTCCCACAGGGCCCAAAAGTCCTTTGAACCTTTAGACCTGTTGAAGAGCAGTACAAAAGTGGGCATCCCTGCGTCCTCAGCTGGGCAGGGTGTCCTCCCTCCAGGCCACCATTGCACTGGCTCTCCCAACCCCCTTCCACAAATGGCAATGCTCTGGGAAGCGGCAGAGGTGTACCTGCTCCAGAGAGAGCAAAACACACCAGACATCAATGCCCAACTGGACCCCTCTGACTTGGGCTATGCTCCCTGCTTTGAACCCCGGCCACCCTGCGTGCTGCTTAGGCGAGAGGCAGAACAGACACCAGTTTCTCTTGGCTCAATGTCTAAGTGTGTTTACCCTGGCTGTCTGTACAAGCATTTATCAGTGCTGCTCTATTGCTGACCTGATACCATGTTAATGGGCAACAGCAACGCAGGCACTCCATGGGCAGATGGTTACTGTACTGCTTAGGAGCTATAATAAGCATTATAGCTTGGGAATCCCCATTACAAGGAGTGGAGATAGTATATTCTATTTGTAAATCTTAATAAAGCCAACATTTAGAAGACAACTAATTACCATTTATGTTCCAAACAGCTGGCCTAGCTCCACATCCACAGGCTGGGAGGTTTTAGTGCCAATCAGCCCACACACCAGGGCAGAGAAGTCCCCCAGTATGACTGCAGAACCCTCTAGCAAACTCAAACGTCTCCTCACTACCACTGACCTCAAGGATCAAAAAACAGTAGCATAAGAGAACAGCTACACAAGTCATCATTCCCACAGCATTACATTACAGACACTTCTCCAAGGTGAAAAGAGCACAGAAAGTGTCCTCTGAGGTGTCCAAGTGCAGTCCCAGGCTGCTGTAAGTTGACCTACACAGCTGACATTAGTGTGTTGCAGTCCATCCCCTGCCCTCAGCTGTGTTTGTCCTGGCCCTCTCCCTCCTCTGTACTGGGACCGATATCTGTTCAGCTCTGTGGTGAGACAGTTCAGGGAACTAAACAAACAGAAAACTTTTTTTTGGGGTTTTTTTTTTTCCTTCATCATTGTTCTCCAAACTTTGTTTCAATTAATTTACCAAAGGGTCAAATGGATGCTAGTGCAGGTACAAGGCTGGGAGTGGAGAACTACAGCAAAACCAATTTAAATAAAACTTCATGCCAGTATAAGCTTATCTTAGATACTGGGGGAATACATCCTCCTGGCAGGCAAGTAAAGAAAGGGCATTTCATTGAGAGTGACATGGATGAAGCTCTAAGACTCTCTGGCTGCTTGCTTCGTCCCCTACCCTTTACACATATACATGCCTCCAAATGTTTAACACCTTGAGAAGTAATGCATGTATATTATCACCACTAGCAGCCTCCAGGACAAGGCCAGGAATGACACGAGAGGCTACAGGACTGTCAGTTGTAGTGTTCCACAGTCAGGAAATCAACATTATAAATTACCTAACTTGACGCATGTGGGTATATATGTCACACCAGATTTGCCAGCAGAAACCTGCCTAGCTAATACACTGGTCTGCTATTCAACAAGATTGTGAACAATTGACACTTTTTGGCAGGTGCCTTAGAAATGACGGCTGATGATACTGGACTCCGCTTGCAAGCACAGAGGAGGGTGGGAGGGGGGAAGCTCACTTCACACACTCATCACTGTGCCAGTTACTGACCCAAATGAACCTTCCCATTCCCTATCAATCTGCAAATTTCAATCCAGCCCACACTAAACACTGATTTATTTTCTACTCTAACAAGCACTGTGTCACATTTGTGTTGACTAACCATCAGTTCAGATAAGTGGTTTGCAATTAAGATAATTTGGTTTGCGGCCAGTGAAAGTATGGCCTGAAAAGCACTTTCRAGAGTTCAGCACAGTGCTAGAGAGATTAACCAGAGAAATCCACTGCTCAAAACAGAAGGCCAGGTACCAAGCTGACAGCCACTTTTAGACCTTTATACCAGAATTTACCTTTCCAGCCTATCCAAAATAAAAAGCAAGATTTGTCACAACAGAACTTTTCCTTGGAAAGTAATAGCTTGCTTGTACAATGCTCAGAAAAGATTTCTTTCTCAACACGTGCACTCAACCTGCAGCAACACTGATTTTCTTCCACTCCAGTGGCAATCTGATCCTTTCAGAGAGGCTACCTATCTCTGATGGCAGACAATTAGCACTCCAGGCAAAAATGCCTTTGATGACAAATAGCCAACTTAACTGAAGCCTCTAGAAAAAAAGTAAGCAGTTACATGAGCGCAGCTTTTGAGTTCCATGGACTTCAGCCTGGACATAGTTCACATTCTCATCCTACACGGAGCCACTTTGAGGAATTTTCCTCCCATTGCAAGCTGAGCTGAGAAAGTGGTTTGGATAGCAGCAGTTGCCAGGTAAATATATTCAAGGCTTAAGGTTGGAAGGAGCTCCCCTGTGTCCCCACCTAGACACGGAATCATCAGAGCAGAAACAGACACTTGGCAACCGATCAGGTTTCAGTTTAAAGAGAGATCAAACACCCCCTTTCGCTCTGCAAGTTTTTTTGCATACAGAACTTCACATCTCTTGCAACATTTCCTCTTCACATGGTGCCCTCATGACCAAGCTGCCAGAGCACCACAGAAGCCCTCACTCCCAACACTCGCTACCTGCCAGGCGCTCAGCACCAGACACCCCCGGCTCTGGTAGCTCTCACCGACACACAGAGGAAGGTTTCCAGGTGGTCACTGTCTACACTAATCTCCAGGAAGAGCTGCTCACCTTTGACTCTTCTTTTCTTTATTGTTTCRCTCTCCTTTCCTTTATACTTCTTCCTTGTATCAGGACACAATTATCTCAAAACAGATTAGTTTATACTTGAGACAAATAATGTCTGAAAGCTTTACCCAAATATATAAATGGCCCATAACCATCAACCCATGTATTCTTTAATTATATCAGGCAAAAAGAAAAGATTGTGCTCGTATCATTATGTCATCACATGTTTTTCTTAAATGTTCTAGGGACTCTAACACACCTGTTTTAGAAATACCTCATAAAAGTGCATAAACTATGCATTCTATTATCCCAAATTGCTCCTAGCTTTCTCCAATCCCTGCATAAGCAGTCATGAGAGCACCGTTTCTTCTGTGAATTGAGGAGACATCTTTTTGGTGATCTTAAAGGATAGTATTTTAAGATAGCCAACATCTAACTGACAGGCAGCGCTACTGCTCATCTGTACTTCTGTAACAACCAAGATTTCAAACAATTTAAAGAAACGCTTTCTGCTGGAAACCAAAATTGTAAGTGCTGAAACTAAGCACCAACTGAGATAATAAGAGAGCCAAGATACAGGCATTTGTCCTTAAGTTATTTCATAAGGCTGAGCTTTAATTTTCTTCAGCTCTGCTAACTACCTGTGGATCCACTACTTCGGGAGGATGCAGGGACAAAAAGGAGAGCAAAATAAGATTGGTCGGATTTATGGTACAGGCTTATTTTGGCCTCCCAACCTTTTCTGCCTCCCACGCCTTTTTATCCCCCTCAAACTTTTCCAGCCTCCCCTTCTTCTTGGCCTCTACTCTTCTTGCTGACCTCCGACACCATTTTGGCCTCCCACTCCTTTGCGGTCTCTGCTTTTCTTATTGGTCTCCCAGCCTTTTTCAGCCTCTACTTTTCCTTCTGGCCTCCCACACGTTTTCAGCCTCTACTTTTCTTTCAGACTCCCACCCCTTCAGCCAGCACAAAATATTCAAATCCCCTCAAGGTTATGAATATGTAAGTTCCCTATCCAGTCAACAGTGTCTCATCTTGATATGTACATCCATACTTTGACTTCTCCTTCTAGACCGTAGCTGACCAGAAACAAGCTAGCTTCCATCCAGACATCCTGCAGTCATAACAGCACGATTTTACGCCCAAGGAAACATGCTGGCTCTCTCAGTAACTCCAAATCCTGCTAGGACTCTCATAGCACTGTACAGTTAATTGTGTTAATGAAGGTAAAGTAAAACATGAGAAATTCTGAGATGGTAAAAAATCAGAGTTTCAGAGCAATGCTTTCATAAGGTTTAGGGGTGATGCAAATCCCAGCCATGCTCGTTTAAACAAATATAGATATTCTAGCTTTGCTAACAGCTCCGTAAGCTGCTTTCCCAGTTCCTACCCACCAGCTTTCTGGACAGAAGATCAGCAAGATTAAAGTTAAAAATCACCTGCATTCCCACAGAGTGCTACAATCGGGCACACAAAAACACACTCTGTGCTTCTCTGCAGAACTTGCTTTTGATCCCCTCCCCCAACTTTAAGAGCAACAAATCCATGCACAAACAAAATGGGGATTTTGGAAGTCACGTATTTTGTATTTGTCCTCATTTTCACATGAGACCTTAAGTTTTCCTTTCTATTTTCAAACAATATTGTGGCCAAAAAAGCTTGTGACTTTAGAAGAAATCAAAAATATACATTTTGAATACAATATTCAAAATGCAGTGTTTGGTTTACTTGAGAAATGTGATAGGTACTTTTTTTGTTTGTTGTTTTTGGAAAGGTGCAACAGATATAAAAGCAGTTCTTCATTATACATTACTATGCTTTTCCAGTAATCATATTGCTCTGAATCTTCTCTTCCAAGTTGCAGTATTTTTTTAATTACGTGGTACTTAGTAGCTCTGAAGGAAAACAAACGAGAACTCACTACCAAATTCAGAAATGCATAAATTCAAAAGGAAGATCTGAAATATCTTCAAAAGTTACATTTTAACAATCCAAACACTCTTCCCACACTGTCCCTTCACATGCGAGTCAGGCACGCTTAGCTGCCCCCACTTCATTCCCGCATGAACAAACTGATGGAGAAACCCTATTATATTGCATTGCGTGCACTTGGCATTGTTTGTTCAGTACACCAAAAAACAATCCGGTATACAAACCCTGGTTGTTATTATAATCTTAATAGATGTAATGGGTGGGTAGGAAAGCTACCTGTAACATCCATGAGAAAATAATGTGCTAACACAAAACAGCAGATAAACAGTCAAGAAAAGGCAGAAAACTGCTCGCAATTGAACTTCAGTGCTCACATAAAATAAGGCAAAAGAAACATCTGTTTTGCTGTCTAAGTTCCAATTCTGCCAGAGAGAATTCCTGGCTTCCTGGTGCAAAGGTGTGGCTTTCCCTCCCAAGATGCAGAAGAGGCAATTCTGAACAGACTCCAAAAATCCTAAGAGTACAAGACAACCTGTTATTTAAAACAACAAGATGTGTGGACAGAGAACAAGGCTTTCTGGTCTCTAATTTGGAAGGTTCAATAAAACTCYAGGAAAAAAAAACAACAATAATTTTGTGCAATAATCTTCCCTCTTCTCAAAACTGCACCATTGGACACATCAGCCTTTGCTGCAAATCAAAACCTGAATTGCAGAAATACTACTTATAATGCAACATCGTGTAGTGTTGCAAATATGTATCAGTTTTTGTTTTTTAAAAATGTTGATTATAGTGTGCTGCCTTGTAATGTGTGGAACTGCATATTTTAGTTATTAAAGTTAGCAAACAAGTCTGGCTGTTGAAAGTCATTTCCCTGAGTAAACAATGACTCAGTGTGGACTGTATAATGTAGAAGTTATTAGTTACTGTTAGCAAGTTTAAAAAAACCAACTCGCAACACTATACAAAGACATACTTCAGAATAGAAAATAGTTTTCCTCCTACTTCTGTGGTTCCAGTTATACCGTTTCAGTGGAATTTAATTTTCTAAAAGCTAAACAGATCACTATCTCCTTGTTATATAACTGGACATTGACTTAACTGGACCCTTCAGCCATGAACAATAAGCACAGTGAGAGAGCCGAGTTTACCCTCTTTTCTGTTCTCAGTTTGTCATTATAACTCTGAAGTAAAGATGATTCTTTCTTGGACAGGTATATCCCATCTAGACCAGGCAACAGGTGGTAATGAAAACAGACGTAAAGACAACCCTAAAATATTGAGGATATGGTAATGAAGAAAAAATGTAATTGTAAGATCACCGAAATCCTCTGACAAACACTGGTCTCTAGTTGAATTACAGCTCCTTCAATAATCTTCCCCTTCATTAGTAAAATGGACAAATACACCTGGTGATTGTCAGCTGGCATAAGGCACCACAGATCACTCTAACTAATGAAATGCAACCTCAGCTGCTAAGATGCAAAGGTTTCCCTGAAGTCTCAAAACCACTACAAAGGCTGTTCTCCAGCTACAAGTACGCACTGTCTTGAAGACGAGGACCACATCGCTATACTACCTTTTGTAAGGGTGAAATCTCTGCTCAAATATAAGAACACTACAAGGAAATACAGAGTCAAACACCCATGGTAAACTTTTACCAGAAAAGTGCCTCCAAAAGAAATTACTGAAATCATAATTTAAAGGCACAGCCTTTTAAAGCAGCTATAGCTTATAAGGTCCAGTCTGCCTCCAAACAGCAGGCTGAATGCCATCACAACTGTGTTTGTGTCCACATGCATCTTTTTGCCTAGCAGTGATTTTAGAAAGCTCTTTTATGGGGAAAGAAAAAAAAACCATATCTGTTGGGGGCAGCGGGGATAGAAGATTTTTTTGTCATTCATAGACTATCCATTTCCTGGCAAAAATCAGAACACATTTTGACAATATAACATTCTTTGCCACCAACAATTACACTGCCCAATTGATAACAAAACTTGCCAGTAACTGCAGGCTGCTGTATCTTCCAGCTCCAAGACCTTACTGCTTAGAAGGCAAACACTGTAGCACTCCAAAGGCACTGCCAAATGCTAAAAATCTATGTCCATTTATTATCAGCTGAACTGAATGACAGGAAGGGCGGTGGCCAAGCTGGACCAAGGTCAATATACCAGTTAAAGGGCTGCAAGTGTCCCAGTGAAGAACAGCTAGCTGGTAATTCACATGTGACCAAGTGCTTTCCTAAAGAAAAAAGCTGCCAGGGAGAGCTATCCATGCATGCATGAATGTCACAGGAGTTCTAAATACTAACCTTTATCGCCTTCCAGTACAGGAATTTAATACAGGACAGACTGTACTGAAGATATATATTAAACAGAAAAGGTGCTGGCCCTCATGCTCCTTATTGTATTGAAGAGTATTTAAATAATGCAGGGCAGGGCTTTAAAGAATACCAGACCTTCCACCCCCACAGAACATGACTCAGTTGCAACAAATTACTTGAGATTTGTCCACTCAGAACCTTCTGTCATAACAAACTTTGTTAGCCCTTCACATTTACTTACACTGCTTGCTTACATCTTAATTAATGCTTTCTGGGAAGAGCTAGCCACACACCYCACTAATGCATCAACAAGCAGTAAAGTATGCAGAGGAGGGCACAAAATACATAGCAGGATATTTTCCAGCAGAGAGATCATTYGGTCCAGACAGAGGCACAGTAAAAGCGGCTCCCTCCAGGCAGAAAAATAACTGTGTTACGGTCTCGCAGAAAGACAACCCATGCAAACCTCATCCATCAGAAAAGATGATAGAAKGTTAGATGTATGGTTTCTATCAAAGTCAGGGATAGTAATCCTAGTCAAAGCCAACCACATCACTCACGAGATGGTTACAAAGCAGTAAAGCAGTATATAGCACAGTAAAACCCCTGGCAGAAGACAAACACATGCTATAATTGCGATCGCTTTATGCCAGTACAAAGCACTGCTGCTACCAATGGAGCAGTCCTCACCTGATCCCAGCCATTTCTTCCTGTGCCATCATATTCTTTGTGCAGGCGGAGGTGTTCATGTGCTCACACAATGAGCCGAGCTGGGAAACTGCTCCAGACAAATTACCTATTTGTTTTGCCTACTCAGTTTTAATTTGGATCAGTTCTGAAAAGTTAACCACATTTGACTGTCATCAATACAGGTAAGCCAAAGCACAATACACATGGTTTTCCCCACAGCAACATTTTAGAAACATATAAATATACCTTTATAAATGGTTCTTTAGCTTGTATGAAAGGACAAATGATTTAGTTACATTTGCATCACTTACAAAGGGCAGTAGGACACACCATCCCTAGGAAAATCCACCGTACTTTGTTCTCTCCACCTCCTTTTCTGCAGCACCAGTAACACACTGCATTTTCCCAAATATAAATTTGTCCTACAGAAGGCATTAGTTATTTGAAAGCACCCTGTGAAGAGTCCTCACCCGTTACTCCTTCAAACTGGGTGGCAAAGTGCTCTAGCCCAGTGATCCTCAACATTTTGCATGCTGGAACTCTTCAAAACTGCTAGGTGAGAGCACTTGGCCGAGGGAGGGGGCAATGGACTGAAACGCACGGGAGCTATAGTTTATACGTTGCTCTGTGACCACGGCCAGCTGCTGCAGTCTGTTTCTCCTGCATTTGGTGCAGACTGTCCATTTTGACAGGGGTAAAGGAATTTGTACAGTTCCTAGAAAGCATGCAGTTCCCAACACAATAAGGCTAGGTCCTATAAGCAACACGATACTACAAACAACAGAAAAATCCCGAATGTCTGAATACTACTGGAACAAGACTAATACTATCTTACCTTTGCATACAGGCATCCACAGAGTTTGAGCTTATTTGTAGAAAGAAACACCATATTTAATCTGTTATTAAGCCTCCTTCGCCCCCAGTTTTTTTTACTGTCCTTCCTCCAGTGGGCTTAGATCAAATGTAAAAAAAAAAAAAAAAAAAA
>JAYKAV010000378.1:1405276-1433792 GCA_035582835.1 Phoebastria nigripes | reverse complement strand
AAAAAATCTTCTACCTAGCTTGAATGATTTTGTCGGGATCTATATGATTTCTCTTACAGATATTATAAATTCTGAAGGTGCATCGTAAATCACAAGTTTCTTTGCTATTAGTTATGCAAAAGACAACAGAAATTGCACACTCTGGATCCTGAGTCACATGGGATGTCTCACTCCCTTAGTATATTATGATTCAGACTTTTTTTTTAAAAAAAGATCTATCCTTTATGTCATGATAAATTAGGATAGCATGCGTACAGTCTCACACTCCATTGGTCCCTGCCAGGCAGAATAGAAGGCAAGATTTATATTTACACTGGCCCTCCCTAAAACACAGGATTATATCCAGTATCAAAACTGAAAATCCTTAAGTGTTATGACAGTGGTTGCCATACCAGGGCCTACCGTAAAAATTAAGAACTCATCAGTTCTGTAAGCCTTAGGCAGTTTCTAAAAGAGTTTTGAAAAGGTGCTGACAACTGGTAATTGTCTATTGCTCCAAAAGGAGATGAAAGAAAAATGCCTTTCTTCCCAATTACTTTAAGATGTGGTTCTGCTTTCATTGCTTGTCCCCTCCCTCAACCAAGCAAATTTTCTCAGTTGTCACTTTCTAAAACTAGGCAGCTGCCATCTACAAGTAGTTCCAGAGAAGCCTTCCACCTCATGCAACAGTCACAGAAAGAATAAATACCAGAATAATCTCTGTATCGTATCTCAGAATCATTTTTGTTCTGTAATCCTCCCAGACACGAGGATGCAGATCAAGCCAGCTTACTTGGAAAGTTCAAGTTACTAGAATGAGACATCCATTCAGCGCAGAGTCAGATTTCTTCCATAAATCACTGTCACTTAAAGCTATTAACTCCAGGTACATTAGAAAAGGGGAAAACTGGAGTAGAAAGTAGCACAACAGATGGGGACCCTTGAGTCTTAGTGGGGATGAAGACCTGTGGTCTAAGCTGGAGGAGTTATGGTGTTTGACAACATCTCCACCTATAAGAGAGGGCTAAAAACACCAAGCTTTCTTCATGAAGTGCTTTTAGGCACCTGTGCAAGCACTGGCAAACAAGGAAGAATTATTCCAGTATAAATGTAAGTGCTATCCACAGCAGGACACACCACCAGTAAGCACACAACAAACCAGCAGGAGAACGTATAAAACAAGTTAGGTATGTACAGAAAGAAGATTTCTCTCTTCTCTCATTCTTCAGAAGAACAAGGCAGGACCTCCCCGACACACCGGCCACGTTTCACCTCAGGAGCAGTCCTTCTCTTGCCCCCACGCCCAGCCACACCCTTTCTCACTCCAGCTCCGGCTCCCCACGCGAGCCTCGGCAGGCGGCACCGCGTCCCCGGCAGGAACCCGGCGGGGGGCTCGCTGCTTTCGGGATGCAATTAGGGAAGCGTTACCGGTGTGTATTTAGTAACGTTACGGAAGGGGGGGGGAGGGACTCCCCCGGGCTGCCGGGGACATGCCGTGCAGCCGCCAGGATGCTGTGAAAGGGTCATTTGTTTCTACCGTGGAAATTTTAGAGTTTCCGGGAAGGTCGCTGACTTCGGGGGAACGGCCGAGCCGCGGCTGTCCGCCCTCTCCAGGCCGCCGTCYGGTGCCGCCCCCGGCTCCCCTCTGCACCTCCCGGCGCGGCCCCCGAGCCGGCAGCGTGCTCCCGGCAGCCCGCGGCCATGTGGCCGAGCCCCGGCGCCTTTCACCGAGCACGGGGCGGCGGATCGCGGCCGCGGCCACCCCTCCCCCGGGCTGCGGCCGGCCCGGCCCTGCCCTCCCGCGGGCCGGCCGCTCGCCCCCCGCTCCCCGCCCCGCTCACCTGCGCTCCGCGCCCCCCCCGGGACGCGCGGCTCGGGGCCCTGCGGCGGCTCCGCGAGCGCCTCGGCGCCGACTGCCCACGGGAGCCCGCGCCGCGCCGCTAGTGAGCATGTCCGAGCGCCGGGCATGCGGAGTGCGGGCGGTGAGGCCGCGGCCCTGCCTCCGCCCTCACCTGCCGTCAGCTCCGCGGGGCGGGCCGCGGCCGCGGAGCCCGGCAGCTCCCCCCCCCCTCCCCCGCGCCGCCGCCGCCGCCCGTCTCGGCGCCGCGCAGGGTGGGAGCGCTGGGCCCCGCAGCCCCGTGACCCCTCCTCGCCCCCTCCGCCCGTCCCGAAGCGCAGGGTGCTGGGGCAGGAACCCGCTCGCACCGATTGCATTGTTCAGGACAACGGCATCCTGCTGATAAGCCTCTCCACCAGGTCGGTCCGCGCTCCTCTCGTTTAGGATTACAGACGCTCCTGTCGCCTCCAGGCGCACAACAGATAAACCCCGGACACCGATGATAATTTTACCATCCCTCCCCACCGACGCCTGTTTGTGGGAATTATCAAAAGCGTATCTTTCCGAGAAGGACGGAAGGTTCAGTTCACTCTGGAGTGATTTCCCAAAGCCAGAGTGAACTCAGGTAACCATCCACTCTGTGCAGCAACACGCATCTTGGTTCGTCTCACACACGTGAAATACGGGAGGCAGCCTAGCCAGGATCCACGGGAAATTCTGCATATGATTTAATTCTAACAGACTGAAGATACGGAGCTGAAACAGTAAAGCTCTGCACTTTCCATTCCTGCAGCAGTTTAAAGAATCTTCAGCTAGAAGCTTCTGTTTGTATTAAAGCATAGTACATCAGAAACTACTTTTCTCTGGCCATTCCCGCAGCACCAACAAATACAGACCTTGACAAATACAGACTGCTCTTCTCAAAGTAACAAATCACAGTTTTATGGACTGTTAATGAGTATTTAAAACTTTTTAGAAAGCTGAACTAATAGCTTTTCTCTCTCTGATGTCTCCCCCAGGATCCTGGCACATGCTATTCGGGATAAGGTTTAAAGGAACATTTCCCTCTGGGAAAGACAGTTCAATCCAGCCAGTGTCCTCTACTGTCACTACAAATAAGTCAGTAATATTCCTGGACCATTTACTGGAAACCAAAGAATACCAGAATTGCCACTATCTCGTCTTCCGACAAGGCACAGCTCTCAGGTTTTTCTGAAGTAAAATGACTCTACCTAACGACTGTGTAATGCACACAGTAAATGTCTTAGCTAATTTTCAGATCGAGTTTCAGATTACTTACTAGAAAGACAATGCTAGGAAACTGGAGCAACATGCACAGATGTGTACTTCAGTACATGATGGCTCTGCCCAGAGCAATCTGCTACCAGAACTGAAGATATATTAAACAGTTTATAAGCTACCTATGACATGAGATAAGAATTCATGGTTGCATTTAGGTACATTTAAACATAAGGAGGATTTTTAAAAGTTTTTACACAGTTCCTTCTCTTTAGACTCCTTTAATTAAAAAGTATACAAATCCAGTTAGAAAATATTCTGGAGCAAAACACACAGAACGGCCATTCATTCCAAGTACTGAAAACTAAAATTATTCTTAGAAAAGTACTGTGTCTTTCTTAATTATTTACATCTACCATGTCAAACCAGAAATAACCAGCTCATGGATTTTCCATTTGCTTACATACAAACCATGAATCTAGGTCAATAAAAGTCACAAGTTAACAGAATACTCAGTTCCTCGAGATATTAATAACAGTCCCTTAATATGTTCCTCTACCACTGAATTTTTGATGTGTGAACCTTCCTATAACATTCAGGGCATGAATCCAGTGACAACGTGAACAATCGATATCGAAAAGGATCAAAATACTCTTTTCAAAGCTGTTCCCCTTCCTTTGTAGTTTGAAAGTGCTTCCAGAATTCTGATAGAATGAACACGGCCAGGCCAAACACCAACTGCAAGTCACGCTAACTTTGGTACACTGAAGTATTTCTACAGGAAATATACTTTAATCATTTTCTAAACTCCCAGTCACTTAATATTAACATTCATTGCTACTGATTTCATTCTAGTGAGAGAAAACTGTACACAACACAGCTACAGTCACTCCAATGACCAACCAGTCTTGCAGAAGCCTCCTATTTTTGCACCAGCATTTCTCAGTTCAGAACAACGGTGACTATGTTGGTTATCATGTAACTAACACTACCAGAAGGGAAGAGAGAACAATAAAAAACAGGCTTACAGTCTTGCGTTCTCCATTGCGACTAACCACGCGGATGATTTCTCCTGTAGGAATACGTTCAATTTGCAGTTCCATTTTTCCAAGGTAAGTTAGTAGATCTCTCTATTCTTTACGGATAGTTCTGATTTCAAAGCACAGAGCAGAACTCCCCGAGCAGTCTGGGAGAAGACCTCGACTAACTGCAATCTTTGGTTCAGAGCCCTGTTGTGAGAGGAAGAGATGAACCTCTGTATTTATACTAAGTGTAGGTGTGAGCTGAAACAATTAAGTTCAAGACTAGTTTCCACTAGTTACAATGTGTCAAGACAGTTCCAAGAAGCCTAAATTTATGTTCGTGTTTATTGCCGCAAACTTTGTTGATGTTCCATTTTAGTCCCAGCGCACTTAGAGAAGTCAAGTCGCTGCGGATGCCGTTTCATAGGTATTAGCACGAAACAATCATGCGGTAGACTTTACAAATCTACCAAGAGATTTTATGTAGAAAAGATTCTTCACCTTTGCCTCCAAGATACTCGGTTTAGAGATAGAGCAATAGAAAATACTGATTGCTCCCATGGTAACTACAGGAAGTTCTTCAAATTACTGCAGAACTAAATCATTATTAATTGAATCCTTGAGTAGCTAACTAATCATGACAAAGGAAATTAACTTGCACATGTTACTGCACAAAAATTCCTACTATGAATATGATAAAAATAATCTGGTGAACACTGGTTTAAGTGCAATTACAGAGCTTTACTACAGCCATGTCATCCATTAATGCAGTATCTAGACCTATGACCCCTCCATACACCCCCCAACAGATGCAGATATCCTGCCAATGACTGGGGGAAAAAAAAGATCAGTCTAAATATCAGGTATTTTAAGACTTGCTGTTAGGGGACAATTCCTTCTATCTTCTTGGAATAGCCAAATTTGAATTTTCAACTCTACTGCAAACCAATTCCAGATGATACTGCTTGTCAAAAAAACTACCTAGATGTTAAGATTAACAAGCACCTGGCCGTTCAAGAGCAGATACAGAGAACACCATTCTGCTCAGTAACTGAAAAGAAATGGCCTGTCACTCTTCTGTGTTTCGTATCTGGAATTATTCTTACACTTCCCTTAGCTGTTACACACAAGATTGTTCCAGTCCAACAATTGTTTCCTTGACCACTTACTTCCCAATATAGGGTTCTACTGAAAAAGAGATTTTTATCACATTTTAAAAAACCGTCACTGTCACTTCCTCAAACAAAACTGCCCTACTCAGTAATATGGAGCAATACCTTCTTATATAGAGAAGTTACAAAGATTAGTAGTCTAGAACATGAGGGCTGTTTAACTGGATGATTTCTGGGACGCAGATACCAGAATTATGTGCAAAAAAACTTCTGAAAATGGGCTACAAATAAGTGAGAACAAGAGGAAAAAAAGAAAAGGATAAAGAAAGTAGAAAGAGGCTGAAGAGGAAAGATATATATATAAAAGAGAGAACAAAACAGAAGGGGGAAAGAGAGGAACATAGCGTGGTCTCTGCCAAGACCAAGGAGTACACTTTAAAACCACAGTTACAGTAAAGCTCGTATTTGATAAACAATGCTGAAATATTCCCTACTAGGGCTGATGTCTGTATCTGATAACTGTCAGTTTCAATCGAAGTATGGTTAACAGGTTAAAATCTTTGCTATTGTATTTTTCTTCTTTTTGTGGTGCTACTAAATTCTTGTTTTCTGAATTTTTCCCACACCTCTGCATTTCTTCTTGCCAGTTAGCATTCCCAGATCTCATACTTCCTCTGACTTCACTATTTTCCTCTAGTGATTCTTCCAACCTGTGCTTCAAAAGCTCCCACACAGGTTCTCTTGCTACTTTCTAGATTGCACATATGAGATATTCTTTTAACTGCAGAGACTTTGTAAGGAGAAGATGACAGTTCCACTCTAATACAGGGAGATGGGATGCACACACACAGATACATGACTTTTCTTAAGTTGAAGCAAATGAACAGACAAGTTCAGCATAGCTCCTGAGTAGATCAGTTTCCAGAGTAACTAAATGTGTACTACATAGATTCATCAGGTGGTAAGTGCCATTGCCTTGGCTGAACAAAGCAGCCACGCAAAGAATAGCTTACTCTGCACTACTGTGTACTCCACAACTCTAATGTCTGAGCTTGCGCCTGAAGAAAGAGAGTTAAGGATAAGAGAAAGCAAGCTGTGCATACAGACAACTGGCCTCAAACACTTCCATCTTTACACAGAAATCTTTTTCTCCATTCTCTTTCAAGATTGGTATAAAGAAAAAACAGGTATAAGGAAACTAGGACATTATCTGCTTAATGCATGAGTTATAAAGTTAAATAACATTGGTAGTCATGCAGTGATGAGTACCAGGAACCTTCTGTGATCTCTGTATCTTGTTATTACAAAAGAAATTGCTTCATTTCAATCACTTTCGAATAGCGAATCCCTATATCCAAGGACAGAAAGGGCCATCGGAAATATTCCTGTTAGTAATGCAGGGTTCTCAAAAAAGGTATCATTTCCTCTCTCAAGGAAAACCTAATTCAAGCTTTGTTCAACTGGCCTTTCCACTGCAGTACATTAATTAAGACAAGTTCATCTGAGTGTCACTTAGTGTCTAAGAGCAGAGAAGGAAGTAGTGGTAGTAGAAACAATAGTCTTTATCAGAACGTATTTTTAGGGTCTAACAAACACGCAAGACATCTTAGAAATATTTCCTGTTTACACAGAGCTGTACTATCTATGTGCAATGATACACTGCACATCCTGAGGTTAGCTAGGAATCTGAAATATATGGAAGTTAAATAAGGCTACACTGGACAACATTCCTTGGTAGACATATTTCCTATTTTAAAATAAATTCTAACAGCAGGGAATTATGAAAAGTTACCCTTAGATGGAAATTATTTGATAGCAAATTTATATTAAAACATACAAAATTTAAAATACGAGGTACAATGTAGCAGATCTTTCACAAAGACAAAAAAGACATCTCAAATCATACTGTGAAAAATTCACTGTGAACAAGTGAATTTAGAAGAACCTGTTCTTAAAAATTAAGAAAGCAATTTAAGCGGCTTGAGCATTTTTACAAGGAAAATATCAAAACCTCCTCAATGGGGGAGGAGGGACAGAAAATCCACAACAGAAGTCCATTTAATACTGGATTCATTTAAATGGAAAAAAAAAAATTAGATGAATCTGCTTTGTCCGAAAGAAAAATAGTATTTGTCCTTGCCCTTCTTTTGCAGTCCAAAGCCCTACCGCATATGTAATTACTGACATATTTCCGTTCTAAAATACTGTTGTATCTGCACATTAAACATGACCAAAGTTTCCTGGAGAAAGGTTACCACGCACAAATTAATCCTCCCCACCCAAACCAATGTGTTCATTCTCAAATTAATAGAGGCCATGTAGATCACTTCACTGCCAGGATTTATTTTAGTGGTACAGGAAAAGAAAACACATGAGTATAAAACCATTTCCAGTGATTTTCACATCCAATTAAAGGTGTTCTAAGAAAGATAAATTTCATCAGAAATTGCATCATTACAGGTCATGGAATAGTTTGAAAAGCTACCATAGGTAACAGTAGTAAACAAAAGTGCTACTGTGTGCATAATACTTGAGAAAGAAGTATACAGTTCTGTGCAGCATCCTACTAACACACAAGCAGATTCAATCACAGCTGCTGTGGGCATTTTCAGTGAAGTCCTGTGGTTCAAAGGATTAATTTACAAAATGCAGCTTCTATGTCCAGTGATTGAGAGGGTTATCAGCTCTCGTACAACATTAAGGATCTTGAGTTTCTTGCCCATGTAAAGCGGCTGTATGGCTCCCCCTCTGAGCTGCTCATGAACAGCAGATGCACCCTGATTAGAAGAAACTGGATCTTGGTCCACAATAAATCGCCAGCTGTGGTCTGGAATTCAAAGACCACTGTTCTTTGAGCTCTCCACAGAATCTCCTTGCATGGAGTACAGTAATACAGTTACACAAGTAAAGTCAGAAACAGAGTACAATTCAAGAACTGCAAGCTCTTTGCAATTCGGTAGGGATTTGTCTGATGCCCTCATTGCCATGAAAGTCACTGAAAGATTTAGTGCAAAACAAATTCTTTTAAGACTGGTACAAATGTGAAAACTGTTTCTAATATTGTTCCAAAGTGTAATAGGAATGTACCAACTGTAAACCTCAAGGCAGTTTTAATCCATGCAATGAACACAGTATCCTCTGAACCTGCCGTCACTACTTACAACTGGAAACAGTTCCCAACACCAAGCATTAAGCCGAGATACAACTAAATAAAATTTACAGAGGCAAGGTGTTCTGAAACCCCATATTGCAACTATCTAACCAGTTAACCTATGTTATAGTTTCCACAGTATACAAAGATGCCCAGACCCCAGAAGATTTTATACAGTGAATGATATAAGCAAGTAACTGCAAAACAAATGTCATATCAAGCTGTTAACTTTCTATCTCAAAAGAATCCTGAAAAAACTAAGGCTTTGAGAAAAAGAGCAAAAAGGAATCCATTCAGTTCTGAAGCAATATTCCAGCATAAACACACCAACATCCTTTGCTTTGCTCTTCCACTTGAACCAAATTTTCTCTTTTCCATCCATAACCAACATGACAGTGATTAGTAACTAACTTTACTTACCATACACAGTAGGTAGCTCGAAGCTGTGTATCTAGAACATGGGAGACTCACAAGTGCTCTTTTCTGGCACTGCAGTCTGAGATTCTGTGGAATGTTGGTGCCTCTTCCAATCCTTTCCAAACATCTCCATTTCCTCATCAAGAAACAAAACCATTTCTGAAGCTAACTACCTTTCAGGTTTTTAAAGGTACATGATGTTTCTTATTCCATCTCCACCCTCAAGTCCATAGGATACATTAAGGTCTAAGCACCTCTAGAAAACCAGAAATTTTGCAGACCAATTGCTATAAATTGAAGAGATTTACAATTCTGGTAGCACAGATTATGCCATAAGAACGAACTTGTTCCACTGAAATTCCCCATTTATAATTCTCTGTAGTAAGAGTAGCAATTATGTGGCAGGATGGTATCAAGAAGTACTTAAATATGACTTTAGCTTTCTAAGTTCAATATGACAACAGAAAACAATCGGGGTTAGTACCATGATCTTGTCGGCTCTTTGCCAACAAGTGCTTCACGAACTATGGTCTGCTCACCTATGCTAAAGCATTTCTCAACTTAAGCAATTTCTTTCAGAAATTGTGGGATCCTGGTTAACTCTGAGCCAGGGACTAGTGTAAAAGTGGTTTTATTTTACTTTTTTAAATCAGAGGCAGAAATGCAATAGGCAAATTACTAAACTGTTTTATAAAAGAAGAATAAAAAAAAAAAATCAGGAAAAAGTGTGTTTTGATAAACGTATCTCAATCTGGAAAAATTAGAAATGGAAAATCCTACAAAGGGTTATCAGTAAGGCATGAATAAAAAAGGGATCTACTACCAAAGGAGAATTTACACACTCCAAAGATTTTGTTTTCATGTGACTTGTTGCCACATGTGTTTCCCAAAAGGTAATTAGCTTACATTTGAAAGTCAAATAAAATTTTAAAACAAGCTAACTAGCTGTATCTAATAAATAATTTTTTAAATAACTTCATTTAAACTCAAAATTTGGAAATCAATTGTTAAGTGGTTACAGCATAGTAAATATTGTATCATAAATAAAATATCCTCTACAAAAAAGGAGCAAGCCTAAAAATCTATTACAGATCGTAAATTACTTAGGTTAAATCGTTGTATTAGAAATGTCTATCACCTTAAAACATACAGCATTCATTAGGTGCTATTTTTACGGTTCTTATCCAGTGCAAGAGAGTTACTCTCCCTGAAACAATAAAAACATCTGTTTCCACAATAAATTATCTTCTATGAGCTTACAAAGTTTCTGAACAATCCTACCTGTCTTACTTGCACTGTCTTACTCCATCTTCTAAGAGTAAAAGCTTATAATCACTAAGACATAAAGAATCATCTGAATCCTGAATCAGGACCGCTAAACGCTCTTTCTGCCTTCAGAACTCATTATGTGATTCCAGATTGTCAGGTTTCTGCATCCAACTGTTCTCCTCCTGTGTCAGATCCTTTTCTATTAATGTTCTGTTAGGCTGAATCTATAAGAAAGACAGTAGTTAAAAAACAAATTAACACATTCAGAAACACTATGTTGCTCTATACTATCAATACATCATTACATAAAGATGTCTTACATACTTGCTAGAAACTGAGAAAATTAGAAGTGATGCATCTATGCAGCAATTATGAAATTAAAAAAAAAAATCTAGTAAAAAACCACTAAACTGGTATCAAAACATTAAGTGTCATGCAAAAAGAAAGGCATATGGTGTGTTGTATCCACATACAACTGACAAMCATCCTGCAGAGTTTGTGGTAGATATTAAGCTCAGAGACAACTGAAATACTGGACTCTGCAATATTTCTCACCAATACAAAAAGAAAAATATGAACAGTATCACTGAGATATACCAGCCAGCCCAGCTACTTTCATTACTGCATCCCCTAATGCAATGGAGTTTCACAGTCTTCTAAAACCCCTTCATCCAACAACAATGTAGAACTTCTACTTCAACCATTCTACAACACATTAGCACAGCCATGACAGCATGGAAAATTATACACAAACAAAATGATTTTGGCAAAAAGTGCTTGTGTAGAAGCAGCAATGCTTGGTCGCTTCATCTAGTCTGTGCAGGTTAAGTCATCCTTTCAGAAATTAAACAAAGAAGCCTGTTAAACAAATAACTTGAGTTCCAGTTGTCCTGTCTTTCCCAAATTCAAGTGACTAAATATACAGGAAGCACTTCTGTGCAAATCTACCACAGAGTGGAGCACAAAGAGCTCACTTACAATCTGTCAGAAACTTGGCAGCATTTAAGTTGAGTTCTCATCTTTACAGAAACTAGGGACCTAACTGACAGAGCCTGAAGTTCCAAAAATGAAAGCTGAGAGAGAGAAACCTGTCTTATTTCATCACAAAAACATGTTGCAAAAATAGCTACTCAGAGTCTTTTAGCGTATCAGCAAATTCTTTTACGGGATGTTAGCCAGCACATATCCCTTTTGCAATTACTTCTGCTGCCACCTCCCCCAGGATCAATACAGCTGCACACACCTATGTTCAGATGCATATGAAAGCAAAAGAAATAAAAATCACATCAACGTTAATCAAAGCTTCCAAATATATTACCTGAAAAGGCTGGCTGATACCAACTATTGACTGCAAATTATTGCTATAATAACAAAGCAAAAATTCTCCTCCCATATCAGGTATTTCTGCAGCACTCATGTAAACCTGTCAACAAGAATAAGAATAGGCAATGGACAATTTCCACAGAGAAAGAAGCTTACAAAAAAAGTAGTCTCTGCCATTCAGGACACCATAAAAATTGGTATTTACTATTTATAAGCAAGTTTTCAAATGTAAGCTAAAAAGGATGAAGACAGAAATAACTCATGAAACCACCTGAAAACTAAGTCAGGGAGGAAAAGCGAATATCCTTCCCCATGTTAGCAAGCTGACTTGGTTCAGCAAGAAGTGAGAAGAAACCCAGAGCTGTTGGAAGGGAAGGGGCAAGGCCCCACAAGCAGCAAGGAGGGAGACGAACTGCCTCCTGGTGGCAATAAGCTGTCACAGGCAACAGCAGAGCAAACCCACCACCTCCGTTATGTACTACCCTGAAGTTCCTAAACTGCAGCCCACAGTTATCCTGCTACAACAGCGCTCATAGCGCTTAGATTTTTAAACTTGGGGATAGGAAAGCATGATATCAGAGAAATTTTGAGATTCAGAATATTGCTACAATACAATTTGGGCTCTTGTAAACTTGATGCTAACTTACATCATCTCTAACAATAAATGCTTTCCATTGTTGTCTGGAAAAATCTCATCCATCCTTCCACTCACTGTGTATCCAAAATTAAATTTGAATTTCTGTTTGTTCAGATAAATACCTCTGGAAACAGATCATTTGTATTCAAAAAAAGTTTTGTTTGTTTGTTTGTTTGAAATCATTTTAGGTAATCACTACTAGAAAGCTATGTAACAGACAGCAGTTTTTAAAGAGGGACCAAAACACTCAATAGTCAAAATGAAGAAGAGTCTAAGAAACCCTAATCTGTAGCTGTATAAGATATCTGGAACTAATTGTGTTAGTAACATTAGGTACTTACAACTGTAATGAAAATCACACAATAAATACTTAGGATACATTGAGCAACTTTGACAATCAGATGAAAAAATGGACAGTTACTTATTTCAGTGGCAGAAACAGACCAAAATATAAAATGACAGTAGTTTTTAATACAATGAAAAGTCACAGGAATAAATTGCTTTTTCATCAATTCCCTTAAGCAGTATGATCACAGCTGAGAAGGTGTGCTAGACTACCTGAAAATWAGTAAGAATTAGGAAGAGGCATTTTAAACAGTAATATCACTCCCCATTAGCTTCGACTGGGAAAGAGGATACAGAACCCGTAAGGGGAAGGGGATATGGAACAAATAGACCTTGAACGCTACTCTGTGGAAAACTACATTAGAAAGAAATATAATTGGCTTACTTGTTTACCGTCTTTGTTAGAAGAAATTTCATCATCTTCTACCCAAGCATAAGTAACATAGTCATTCACATGCCTGAAAGCCACCTGCAAAGAAAGATGCAAACCATCAGCCTTCTGAAGGAAACAAAAACCATACTACATGGAAAACTCAAAGTTGTGAGAGAGATGTTTACTACTTCACTGAAGTAATTAAAACACTTCATTTTTAGGATCAAAACATTTTGGGAGCATGCACAGATCTTTTGTTTCTGGGAGGATGCGAGTGCTCTGTTCTCACCCTTCCACTGACTTTTATTTTTGTTCTTTCTTTGCTGTATAAAGCTTTTGAACTGCAGGCATTAGAGGAGGACAATTCCTTTTCACAGCTTCTGCACCATTTTACTTAAATAAATCACCACATTATCTTAGAAGAGAATTTAAAGGGTGTGAAAGAGCTCGCATGCTATGCAACTAAACTGTCGGCATACAGAAACTAACGGCAATCAAGGACACACGACTATTTCAGAGACTTTTGCACTAGCAAGAATCACAATGTCCTATGAGGGAAGACCATCAACTACCTCCTCCAGTCATATTCACCATCTTCATTACAGTAAAGAGCCATGGTGTGGTAACATTACCTTGAAGAGTCCAATCCAGTCCCAAGCGCTGCTCGGGAATTCAGGCACTGCAGAATAGCTGATTAGAACATCATGTTCTGCACTCCACTCACCCTCAGGATGCAGCGTGACCAAAGGATCTGATAGAAGAGGCTTCAACTAGACAAAAGAACAGAATTTGAAGTCAGTCAAGTCTGTCATTCTTTCAGTTACTCTTTTCAAGTTATTCTCTGCCACACCTGCTGTGGGACTCTTCACTGAATGGAAATAACCTGAAAGCAATTTGCTGCCTTCACTATAACCAGAATGAAACAGAGATTATGACTTAGAAAGTTTAGAAAAGCAGCTTCTGTAAGGCAAGACTTAGTAAAACAAACTTTTTCTTAACAACATAACTGGGACAGCACCTCAAGCCCAAAAGTTCCTGTAACAGGTTTGTGATCGCTGATGCCATAGCTCATGTGACTGATATAGTTATTCAAAGTAACAGAAATTGTCTGTTCTTCTTCAGAGAATTCGCCTTCTTTTGATGCATGCTGGCAGAGATTTTTCACTCTCCAAAGAATTCTATCGGTCCATGCTGGCTTTCTTTTCTTCTCACTGCAAAAGCGTAAGATAGAAGTGAAATGAGAAGAAAAAAAGTTGCCAAAAGCTAAAAATACTGTGCAAAATCTACTCAAAGTTGAAAGACTGTCAGATACATATTAATAAAAGAAGGCAATCACATCCAAGCTTCATTTTACAGCTCTGTTCAATATGCTTTACAACCAAGGTTTCCTTAATTTGAACTCAACTCCATTTACCATAGATAAGTTTCATAGGTTTCTGAGAGAGGAGTAAAATGAAGGGGAGAAGGGCATTTCAATGGGTTAGTCGGCTTCATACAGGAAATGATACTTTCTCCTAAAACACTCCATAAAAACATGCAAGAAAATTGAGATAATACAGCAACTGCCCCAAGCTTCAAATGCATAGTCATTCTGAGAAAAGGGGCATAAACTTAAGGAAGATGTAGGAAGAGTCAGAATGATGTTTGAAATTATTCAAAACATTTGAGAACAAGTTTCTTTTAACAACAAAAACCAGACAAACTTAGGTAGCTTATACTAATCACAGGTGACACAGCAATGCTTTATTTAAAGTTCCTCTAACTTGTACTAGCCTGTACTTCAAGTCTGTAAGCTATTGCTGTCTCATAACAAAAGGCTTTAAAAATTCCATAATCAAGAAAGTTGCGTCTGCAACCTGCAACTGTGCAATACATCAAACTGTAATCAGAGTTTCCTTTTATACCATATCAATAACAACAGAAGACATGAGCCTTTCGTGGTTCTCTCTGTAGTGGGAGGAAGACTTAACAGCAACTCTCTGTATGGATGTATCACTTCAAATTGAAATGGAGAAAAGATCATACCCTATGGAAGAGGAATTAGAATGGACTGGGTTGAATTACAAAAGTTAATGAGCAGGATGTGTAAGGAAAACTGTCAGTTCAATAACTTTGAATATCAAAATCATCATAAACTGGAAATGCAATTTAGTTCAATATTCAACACACTTTTGTTTTACCCCTTCCCATATACAAGTCTGACTCACCTTTAATAAGGTGGAAAGACTTTAAATGACTAAGGGGCCATATCCCACTTACTCCAGTGATTATATAAACCAACAGAAATCTTTATGAGCTGACATACGTCTGCTCTGCTGTGCAAGAAAATACCAAAAGAACAGCTTAAGTTAATACACTCACTATTTTAGAYGAAACAGCATATTAGATGGGAAACAAAACCTCGAAATCCACACTGAAGAAGTATCAAAGATAACAAAATACTGTGTGCTTCATATAAAGTGCACTTTTCAAGAGTGCGTGCCTTGAGGTCTACTGATCACCCTCCATCCGACCAAAATACCTCTGCCAGCTTTAACAGCAGCAGAATGCACACAGTATGCGTAAGCATACTTTTTGTTCTTTAAATGAGCCAATACAGACTATTAGGCTATGACTCATTCTTATAATGTCTAGGTTTGGATTATTGTAAGTATTTGTTGTCAACTGGATATACTGCTGGTCCCATTATATCTTTTCACACTCAGTTAGGGAGCAAAATGTCTTTGGATCCAAATGAATAAACTTCCAATATTAAGTGCAACAGCAGAGTAGACAACACTACAGCTTTCAGACAGGTTCAGAAAATCCCTGAAGAAAATCAGCTGTCATCTGATTTTCAAATATTTCACAAAAATCAAATCAAAAGCTCGGGAAGGAGCATTGTTTTGATTCTGAAATATTTACAAATCTATGAAATCCAGAAAGTTCTCTTCTTACTTAAACCAAAAGAGGGACTTCTGCTCTCTGGAAGTAAAGAAAAAGATCAGTACAAAACCCCTGTTTGGACAGGAACTTATCCTTCTGTTAAAATACAAGACTAACACTTAACAACAAACTTTAGTGTCAGAGAAAAACTTTGGAAACTTAAGCTACTCAATTTTCAACTTAAAATAATTTATAAAGGCACATTTACATTTATTTTCAAATACCAGCAGTATCAAATGAAATGCTTAAACAGAGAAGGAAAACAAAAATTGCAGACAATTACTCTTTTCCTTTTGCTCATTTCTGACAACCAGTGGGCACTTTTAGTATTAAAGAACAAAAAAGAAGTGGCTTAAACAAGCACTGGTTTATTCTGTTAATCTAGTCTTTCCAAAAAGAAAGCTGGGTTGTTTCACTACTTTCCTCATGCAATCAGCAGACTCAGGCTTCTTCAGCCAGAAATATTCATTTATTCAGATTTGACCACTGAATGAGCCTAACAGAATAGCTCAATAGCCCCAGCTAACCAGTACAATCAGGAAATTCAGGTTTGCTTACTAAAGTGATATTTAGCCAAGCACCACATTCACTCTAATATTCCATGTCTAAACTCATCTTATGCTCTTACCTTGTATCATATACATCTGAATAAAGGTCAAACTTGTAGGTGGGTTTAAACTGCAGAGGACCCTCTATGAATTCCTGAAGAAATGCTTCCTTCTTTTTTGCCATATTTAACTGCAGAAATAAAAAAGTAACTTTTAAAGATTATGTTTAAAAATCAAGAGTTTAAAGGGCAATTGGGAAAGGAGATGAGAAAGCATCTTCCAAGAAGAATTCAACATCTCAGTCAGTAAAACGTATTTGGAAAGATAAATTCAGAAGTGCCTCTCTGTTACTGCCAGAACTCTTGACACGATCTGTTTAAAAGTTTTGTAGCAGTTCTACTCAAAACAAATTCCAGAATAAGCTTCTCTTAAAAATAATTCTTGGGAGAAGAAAAAAGGAGGAGAAATTAAGGTGAGGAACAATTCACAAGCCATGAAGTTCAAAGAAAGCTTCAGTCAAACACGAGCATTGTAAATGAGTAAGAAACTAAACAAAAGCAGAAAAAGTTTGCAATTAATTGGGGCTTATGACGGAGAAGTGAGAAAGCGAACAGCTAGATCTGTTCCACCCTCTTGATTACTCTGAATTTGTGTTCTTTAATAGAAATTAGAAACTCAAGAGGTAAGTTAACTACCCTGTTGTGTTTGTATGCATTAAAAACAAAACAAACCAAACAAACAAAACCCCCCAAACAGATTAAGACAACATACCTGGTCCTTTTCCCACAGCAGATTGTAACGCTTGTTGTTTATTGATTCTCGGACAAAATGTATGCCATAATCTGCTATCCGGAAGTTTAGATCTCCAAACCAGAAGAGAACACTTAAAAAAAAAAAAANAAAAAAAAAAAAAAAAAAAAAAAAAAAAAAAAAAAAAAAAAAAAAAAAAAAAAAAAAAAAAAAAAAAAAAAAAAAAAAAAAGCAAAAAACCAAATTTATAGGAATCCATTAACACGAAGGAAGAATTCAATAGAATATAAGCCATTACGCTAATTAGGTGCTCTAATCACTTATATTACTACTTATATTACTTAATCTAAACAGCTTAAACACAAACATTAAGTAGTTACAGATAAACTTACACAGGGACAACCTGCTGCTAAGCAAAAAATTTAAAGGAATTGAAATAGTAAATTAAGTCCCTTACATTCTTGCTGCTTGCTCATTACTGCCTGGGTATTAACTTATCCCAAGTCTCCTAATGACTTACATCTCTATTAGAGACAGATTTAGGATTAAATTTTAACAGTAGTTAAAATAATTCACAAAATTCATGACCTATACACTAGTTGGTTATGTTAATCCACTAACTCAGAGCTCTGGCTTAGTGCCTTGGGAAAGCAGGGATACATATTGGGTGTTCTATCGTTATTAGGAAAGAAAGTTATTATTATGAAGCACTGGAGTGTATTATCAGCAATGTTTTAAACAACAGGAAGGCTGTCAAGTAAATTAACTTCTCTTTGAAAATCCCTACTTTCAACATTTTGTTCAGGGGTGGATACCCCAAACTTGATCTTATAGAAACAAAACTTTTATTTTAATGCCATTTGTAATTTCTTCTTAGAAGATGACAGTAGGGAATTTGGTACATGCCCATGCACATAATCAAGAAAATGAAACACATTAAATTGAAATATCAAACACTTATACTAAGGTAGGAAAAGTAATGATTTTGAAACTCAAGTGTCATACATTTTTACCTAATTTTAATGAACTCATTAACAATTAAAGTGATATTACATATCTATTCCAGATTTATCTGTCCTGGCAGTTTTATGGGTATAAAAAAAATTTAAAAATTGCCAAACTAAAATGTTTTTCTCAACGCTTTTTTAAGTGGTTCTATTACCATCTTTAGACTCCAGCACATGAAAACAACGGAACATACAAATAATTCCTGCAGAATTAAGGAACAAGAGCTCAATTAGTGGCCCAAATCAGGTTTGTTTGTCGGGTTTTTTTTGTTTGCAGTTTTTTTTTTTTGAGACACCCCTGAGGGAAGTGTAATTCATATAGCTACAGAAATCATCAATCAAGGTTTTAAAGGCTGAGAAACCCTCAGCCAGATACTAAAATTACAACAGGAATAAAACTGGCCTAAAACATAACACAAATCTCCCCCAAAGAGGGAGGAGGATAAACGCTTAATAGTGATCTAAAGGATTTTTGATATAAACAGGCTTTAGCTTCTAAAGCTCTCCAGCACATCACATGTGCAGTACATACGCTAACAAATTTAATGTAATTTAAGACTGGAAGAGAACAGTCTTGCAAAATAGACCTTCATCTTTCAGGTTATCTTTTCCTCCCAGGATTCAGGGTCAAGGCTGAAAAGACATTTAAAATAAAAACGATGGATGAAAACTCCAAAACCAAAACTCTTCAGTGCATAAGTTTACCATGTAACAGATAAAAACAATACAGACAGAATAAGGTCTGAACAACTCACTCATGATCCAAGGTACTTGGAATATTCTCTCCTTCAAATTGCATTTCCAGAATTTTCTCAAAGTCATCCAGTCGCTGCTCTGTGTTCTCCATGTGAGCTGGCAAGTGGCAGTTCATGAAACAAATTGTATGACCATAGAGGGACATGCGAACGGTGACTCCTCCTTTGTTTCCCTGGTATGGAAGATTAACAACGTTCTCTGAAACTACAGTCAACACCTGCAAACTTAACTATTAACACCACCTATAAATTTTTAAATCTTGCTATTTAGATTTAAATTAATACAATTTCTTCCTATATAAGGTGTTGTATAGCAGCTAATAAACTGGTAAAATAACAGTCTGTGCTGCGCACTTGCACACAAGGTTCAAACAAGTGAGTCTCACTGCTTTTCAGTTTTTCATTTTTAAGTAAACGATATATCCTCTCTCCCACCATGAAACCATTCAGAGGCACACACCACCATAAGCGTAAGTAACCAAGGCAATCAAGTCTCAGATACTTCCTTACCCAGTATCCATACAGGCCTGTGCGTGTGTAGTGGGTATGAATGTCTCGTATGAAAGGAAGGTGGACATGCTTCACAAAGATCAGAAGTAGTAATCCCTGCATGCGAACGGAGGAGAGCTAGAAGAGATACGAAAGAGGGAATGGTCATTTCCAGGGAGGTATTCAGAATTCCTTGGGTCTACTTCATAGGAGCTTTTAGGTGAAGAACGCCATAGCAGAAGTCATGCAAGTCCCTTGCCAAGCCTGGCTTCAATACTGTGACACAGTAAATGCAGATAGATTTCATTGCTCTAAAGAATACATTCTTATGGTAGACTTGCTTATAAACAATTTTGATGAGTCTCTCAACTAATTAACATTAGTTGTAACATTACGTTACAAATCTGAAGTTGACCTCAAAACCTGTGTATTTGCCCAAACATCTTTAAAGACCTTTCTTCTGCCTCACCAGCCTCTTGTTTCTACCTTTAAGCATCCCGTTCACGAAGAACCAAATCCTTGATTTTTCACCTATAATCTTAATAGTGCACACCTACAAGTCCTCCAACAGGAGCAAGTTTTTCAAACTGAAACAGCCTTCAGCGTATAACTATTCATTCTAAATGCCATTAAAATACCTAAAAGCACAGCAGTTACTCCTAGGCATTTGCAAAAACAATGAGCTGCAAACAGCAGTAACTCTTGCAGGCAATGCCTGTAAAAACTGATTTACCGAACACTTCCAAAGCAAAGATGCCTAGGGAGCACGTAAGACACTGTTTAAACTTTAAGATACTGGTGGTTTTTTTGTGGTTTGGGGTTTTTTTTGTGTGTGTGGAAATAGTCTAACAAAGATGTTCTTCATTAAAAATTTATGAACTTTACAATGTTTCTGGCATGAGACACAAAATTCATTTTAAGTGTTTGTTTTAATGATAACGATTCAATTTAAAATACAGACATTGAAATATATTAATTGTAGTTCAATTTTATGCTGGATGAACTTAGAGAAAGACTACATTAGAATAAAACCTGATATTAAGAATAACACTGACTATACAACTGCTGGAGAAGTACACAAACTCAGCCCAAAATTGAAAACAGAACTCCTCCTTTCTTTGCCTCTACATCTACACAATTAAATGATTTCAGAATATATGTTAATGTTTTCGTTGTCCTTGAACCCAACAAAATACTAAACAGTATATTGAAATGATGGATAACAATTACTAGATAATGCATAAATATTTGTATCTGATGAGACATTTGGTGTAACCAGTATTCTCCTTTCCATAATTATGTTCATGAGATACCAAGATCTTTCAGTCCTTTTATTATTTGCTATGTTTCAATCTGCTGTGGGCCAGTCCCCAGACATTTCTCAAGATCTATATGAAACCTCTTCTCTCTATAGGTCTTGAACATCAAAACATAATGGATCCCTCCTCCGCTGGAACTAGCACTAGTCCCACCGATATGTAGTGCCAAATCAAGCAAAGACCTTTCATAGAGGGGATGCGATTCTGTTTATGGTGAAAGGATTGACTGACTCCAACCAACTTAACACTCTGAAAATGGACCCTGCTATTGTGAAGGGACAGAATGCCCCAAGGATGACAACCACCCCTCTACACCCAACCTTGTCACAGGTCAGCAAAGAAGGGGTAACTGTTCCTCTCCTCCTCAGCCAACTTCCCAGATAAGTCCTAGCATAAGCTCTCCTCACTGCCTATTTTGATTTTGACCTGGCCTGACAGTCCCCTCTTATTATTAGAGCTAATCAAGTCCTGCGGAAAACCATTAGGTGGCAGCATCCATTCATTAGTGTGTCCAAAGTGCCACATTTAAAAATTGGAATTCAAAATCAACCACGCATACCACTAGGAATTCTTTTTAACTGTCTGTATACAGGGCCTGAATGCCAGCCCACAGCCAGATTTTGAATGTTTATCAGCAATGACTTACAGTAGAATGAATGATGGTTTTTTCCCTTTTTATAATTCCCAATGGGTCCTTTGTTTTGTTTAATTACAGTTAAAAGAATGGCACAACTACTGAGTCTGATTAGCATGCAGGTAATACAATAATCTCAGAAAAACCACCCTGAAATAATGCTTGATTTAGAAACCAATACAACATTCAAAAGGCTTTTAATATCTCCTTATTAGAGAAATTCAGGATATCCTCCTATGTTTATTGCTTGCCTTATTAAAATAGCTAGTACTTTAGCTGATCTTATGCTCCAGATATTACCAAAGATCTTGTCATTTAAACTACCAATGTTCTAGGTCTTCAATCAAAAATAAAGTCCTCAGAAAAATATATATACCCACTAAAATCCTGTTTTACATATATGCAATTTATTTTCACCCGCAAACAAGTGTGGGGGGGGAAAAAAAAAAAGAAAAAGAAACCTTACCAATCTTAACGAAAATCACTGCCATTGCTTGGGATATTTATAGTGAAAGCAGGTACTTAAGCAGACTACATTAGAAGCATCACAATACAGTTCCCCAATATTGCACAGACCAAAAAAATTTTCTACAAACAAGAGAGAGATAGAGATATTGTGGCCACAAGAAGTATGCTGTTGAGGGTAAGTTTACATCACATTTCATTTTAAATAATCTTCTTACTTTTTTCCTTGAGAATGTATTCTTATTACGACAGGAGTATTTTTCTTTTCATCACATAGTTCTGCAGCACTTACACAGGCCATTGCCAGTATATCTGAACAACTTCTTGCTGTTTGTCATCTGAGCTACAAAAGCATCAAAACTGTCCAGCTATTCCAAATGAGAAATGAAACCCCGTATGTCCAATTTTTACTGCTAAAATTAAGGACATTATTATTAATAGAGAAAAATTAAAATTGCCTTTATCAACAAACCAGGAAAACACAAGTGTGATGAAGAATCACTTCTAACATAAGTGTACCTATGGAAGTGACTGATGTCTGCAAAAAACACCATCAACTTAGCTTTTATGGAGAGTTTGAGGGGAAAAAAAGTCTGAATGGAGCTGGGGAAGACATTTTCCTTCACTGCTGTGACACTTAAGAGATGTAAACAATTACCTTGATATATCCCAATGGAGACAATACAGTCATGAAAAAAATGCTCCATGGATCATCAAATGCCAAGTCAGACAGAAAATTTGTGATTCTTGAGTTCACCTCCTGCAAGCTGAATACATCAAGATTACTCATACTGTATCACCTGGTTTTGACAGAATTCATATACCCTTTTCAGAACACGGACCACAACATCCTAACAGACCTCCGTCAGCATTTCTTGCTGTTCAGTTTCTAATTTACAAGCAGTTTAACCCACCCACAGGTCTAACACGTCTAACACTGAGAAAAGCAGAGTTAAAGGAGCCTATATACACCTGAAGACAGAATTTAAGACAATGCTAGACTCAAGATATGTTATGACAAATAACCTGTCTTTAAAATTTCAAGAAAGTTTGGAAAACACGATGGCAGATTGTGCCTAATAAGCTTGCACTAATTTCTTTAAAACATGCTGAAKTTTGGATAACTTTCATATCACAATCAATATGCCTCTATGTGCCAACAAAGAAAACAGCAGCCAAAAACTTTTTGTGTGTTTACAAAAAAGACATTCTGTATTTTGTCACAAAACAACAGCAGAAAGGAGAGAAGATTCTCTTGCTATAAATTATCTCTAAGTCACTAACTCTAGTCTTCACCTTCTGTTAGCAATAACGTTAAACCACCTCCTAGGCAGTGATTCACATAGCACAGTCCTCCCAAAACGGGCAGTAAGCTGTTGAGACTTAGCAGTTTTTGCAATAAACTTACAAAGCAAGTTCTCTAACATATACTTACCCTATAACATACATATCCATAGYTGGGGCCAGTGAATTGAGCTGAAGTAAACTAGTGACATCAGGAGGTGGAGAAGCTGTGCCCACGTTCCAGGTAACTAAGTGTAGTCTACAAACAAACAAACAAAAATCACACAAAACCAATGCTAAGATTGAAATGTGAACAGGTAACCAACCCTAAGGGCATCTAATTTCCCCACAGAATTTCTATCTACAGAAAACAAAGATTTTCTGTCACTTTTCATCAATCAAAAATCTATTTATTAGCTAGCATTAAAAAAAAAAMCACAACAMCACAAAAACAATCAACTAGAGGGAACAAAACCTGAATTCTTGCCACTTATCCTTCAGCTTTTTCCCCCAGATAAGGAAAGCTTCATCTAGAGTGCGAGACACTTCTTCATGAATTTCATCATCCGAACTGATGTCCTCTACACAAGCCATAAGCTGGGCTACTCGTTGACGGAGCTGCAAGCGGCCACTGGACCCTGTGCTGCTGAAACTTGCAGACCGGCTGCGGAAGTTGTGCAAGCTTTCTAAATCATTTAGGGAGAGGGCTGCTGAATCTTGAAATGCATCTTCACTACTGAAGGATGCCATTTGCTCAAAAGAAAAGAATAACTACACTCTGAAGGACTAGCCCATTAAAATCCTAAGTATAAAAGACACAGATGGCTAAGGGTCTTCCAGATCAAGTTTTCACTCATGTGAAATTCAGCATTGCTTCTAACGCAACAGGACAAATGTAGATGCAGCAATGCTGAAAAAAAACTGTAGCATTACCACCACACTCAGTGGGTTGTTACAAAAGCTGCAATCACATCCTACCTCACACAGTGAATTGTTTCTTCATAATAGATTTAATGTGGTTAATTCTATAAGCTCAAGATTTAAAAGAATTTACTGTTGATTTGAATCAATCATGTGCCTCCATCTGTAGGCTAGTAGAAATGTAATCTCCAGCTCTCAAACATACAAATACACAGTTCTGACCAAAACCAAGCAAAGCTACTGCTCCTCTCGAGCTCTGTCAGAAACATTCACGTGTCATAGGACCTGTCTATTGTTTCTTTATAAGATGGTAATTTCAATAGCAGAGCTTCTAAAAAGGGATTCACTTTACCATCAGTCTTGTTACAMGTCAGACAGACTTAAAAAATAATAAGCTGTTAATTTTCCATCCATCTTAGGGTCCTATAAGGACCTTATAAACACTGATAGTTACATAGTGAATCCCACCAATACATCCATTATTAGGGCCATATTTTTATCCCCCAATCACCTGCCTGCTCAAGGTGACACACAATGTATGTGGAGGAGCTGGAAACTGACCTTGCATACCAGACTAAAATGATCCATAATTTCTCTCACCAATAGCTTCTCTTTGTAAGACTACACTGAAGTCAGCCAAAAGCTATTCTAAAACAAATTTCTAGGGGGAAAAAAAAAAGGTATGTATGCTGCAGATCTAATTCTGCCATCAGAGATGTATCACTTGGGAACACTCTCCAGTTACTAATTTCATAAGACAATTATCTGATTAAACAAAACTGAAATAATATTGAAGTCATCAGTCATTACTGACAGAAATTAAATTCCTCAAAGTGCCCAGTATCCACACTACTGATAAGAACACAGGAAAGACTGCAGTGCTAGAATTCACACCAAAAGAAAAAATACTTGTAAAAATTTAAAGAACATCCTTAATAATTCACTTTCACTGTAGGTTATGACTACGTCTGCAGGAAGAACTTAATAGTGAGGAATGTACATGCATCTGCAAAGCAAATAACCTACAGCATTATGCAGTCCCAAAGGTCTACTGATGCTCCCGACCACTTCACAAGGCCGTACAAATACTGCCCACAGTAAGAAAGGGAGACTAGAGTGATACTAATCTTCACCTGATGCCACAAAGACAGCCTTTACCAAAGGGAGGAGGATACTGCTCAAACTGTTCTGGAAGCTTTCAGTACCACTAGAGTACAGTCTCAAGCACGCTTCCTGCAAACACGTTCCTAAATACAAGCAGACTGATGAAGACATTATTTAGCGTCACCGATTCCTGAAGTGATTCCATAGCAGAAAATTTTTTAGGGTCATAGTGTTTATAATACTGCGTTAAGATGACTTTTAAGATCTTTGAGCAAATGTTAAGTGTTCGTTGTTTTTTAATTTTCCAGTTAGACAGCTACTCAACTACCCTTTAAGTAGATTTCTCTAGCGAACCAAGCCMACGGTGCGAGACATTGCAACTTATCGCCACAGAAGACACAACGTGAAGACGCAATGTAAAAACACCATAAAAGCAGAAGCTAAAGCTTTATTCAAGCTCCTTCCTCCTCACGAAAAGCRACAAATTTGAGACACTAGACACATTAATAGCAAGCACAGTAGATCTTGCCCTCATTAAACCTAAGTAGGTCTCTGGAAAGTCCTAAGGACCCAAACAATACTCAATAAGCCTCCCTGAAACGCCTCCAGCAGCGACACTTTCAAATCAGAAAATCAGCTTTTCTTCTCTATTTCATATGACTACGTAACATCGCCAATTAGTATAACTCCCTATTAAGAAGCAGAAACCCAAGTTTCGCTAATTCTCAGCAATTACGTAACGACTTAGCTACTTTTCTCCCGTCCTCGGGAAAGCCGCGCTCAGACCCGCGCCTCACGCSGAGCCGCCCCTCCGCCCCCGACCGCTCTCACCTCAGCTCCCTGACGGCGCCGCACCGCGCCGGGCCCGCAGGCTCCATCCCCAGGGTTCCGGTCGGGAAGCGCTGCGAAGGGGACAGCGGAGGCCCCGGCCTCGCCCCGCCCGGCCCGCGGCCTCCTCGCTCCCCTCAGCGGCGACGCGCCCGGTGCCGGCAGCGCTCGCGCCCATTGGCCCGCGTGACGGGGGCGGGACGGGGCTGCGGAAGGACGGCGGCGCGCGGGGACGCCGCCAGGCGCGCGGGAGGACCGCGGCGGCGCGTGCAGGCGCCCGGCAGCAGCGAGGCGGCCTTTGCCCCGCCCGGGGGTGCCCCGCAACCCCCCCCGCAGCACCCAAAACAAAGGAGGCGGAGGCCTAAAGCTCTGTCTAGTATTTTATTAGATTTCGTTTCCAATATGCCTGTATTGGAAGATTAGGAGACAAAAAAGGCACAAACTCACATTTAAAGAAACAACGAGATAATCTAACCCATTCTACAAAGTGTGTGTTGCCAAAGGAAAGAGCACGATGAACCCATCAGAACATGTCGGGGAGGCCCAGCGGGGATGAACCCAGAGAGGTGCAGCGGGGGGATGGGGGGGCAAGCAGCCCCACCAGCAAACCGGCCTGACCCGGGCTGCGGCGAGGTACCTGCCTCTGGAGCCCCRAAACCCACCCGGCGTGGATCGGAGAGAGGGTCACAGCACAACCATCGCCCCAGAACAGACAAACAGCCCAGCGATGACCCCAGCAGGTTGAGGGGTTCTTGCCAAAGCCAATGAAAGATACAGCACGGTAACGCTGCGTGATCTTCGCTATGCTCGCTAGCGGGAACCAAGCAGCGAGACTGAAAGGTCTTTATAGGATTTGTCTATCCCAAGGCTGAGGGATGCTTTCACTTTGGATGAAATTGGAAGGAAAGCAAGCAAGGGGCAGGGAGGGGGGGAAGTATTCAGGCTGGAGTTCCTGCATTTCCCCCCCCCCAGTTTTTCCACTAATCAGGAAAGCTTTCTGTAAAAGCTCTTACTCTGAAATCAGAGGATCAAAAAAGGATTGCACGGTGGAATGTTACAATCTGCTTCCATAGCGATTAGTGTCATCGGATAGAAAGCCTCTTGGATAACACACATGGAAAGAACAAGTGTGCTATGTGTATTCTCAGGTTGTCCTCAAGCGTAAGAATCCCTCAAAAGGTAACCGACAAACATGAATGGACGTCAGTGCATAAATTCTCTGTTAAAAATACTTTAAACTGAAAGAACTGTAAGTGGGGCCTACACTCCTAGAATACTTCTTGAACAGCTATAGAAGATGCCACAAAACATCCTGGTCCCAAATAGCCTCGCAGATTAAAATTTAGTTTCTTCACCTATTTTACAATAAATTTGTTTTACTTCTGCCTGGTGAGATTGCTAAAAATCCCTCAAACCCCACCCCCACCCCGCAAAACCGTCTGAGGTCACTGAGAAGAGCCTGCCAGAGTTACTGGTACAATTCAGAGCTTATTGCACTTAGACATGAGTAAGGCAAAATAACAAACCAAAAATAAAGGGATAAACTGCCCCCTCCCCAGAAACCAAACGCCATCCTCTCCCTCCAGAGCATGCCTCATCTTCCCTCACACTGAAAGCAGCTCAGATCCCAGCACGTGCTTGTTCAGCATGGCACAGGATCATTTCAGGATCTCCTGCTTGCGGGAATGTGAAGGGCTGAAGGAGTCGGATGTATTACAGAATGCCAAAAAGACTCCTCGAAACTGGTGATACACCCACGACTGTGTTTGGCATTCAGTATTTCATGTTAGTGCCGCCAAATACAGAAGTGGAAAATAAAGTGATTACTACTAGGGAAAAAAAAAAAAAAAAAGAAAAATCAAACATTGGGCCTTAGGCATAAGCAAAGAAATTGTTTTTTTCTCATATGTATTTAATAAAGCAGCATTTCTTTGATTCTGTTCTGCTTATTTGATTGTCTAAAGCTGATATCAACATAAGGATAGTTACAGTAAGTATTTGAGTTCATTGAATAACCAGAGCTCTTTACATTGTTTAACATTATCCTTTGTGATTTATAGTAACTGACAGGTATACTAGAAAACAACTGCAGGTCTTTGTAAGTTGCTTTTTTATAGCACAAACAGAGATATTTTAGTCAGTCTTGCAATGGGAAGAATATTATTGCTGAGCAGAACCACTGACCCAGGCACCTGGATGTAATCAGATACCAAGACTTTACTTGTACACCAGCTTTTGCTACAACCCAATTTGTCCAGGGAAAATCACGTTATTATTAGTCAAAATAATTTTAGCTTTATAAGTTCTGGGAAGTCTTAGTAAATAAAGAACCAGGAAGTTGCAACATATGTCAAGCAACTTTTCATAATGATTTTGTAAGACTGACACACACAGCTGAAGGACAACATAGCTACGTGGGCCAAAGGGACCACGTACCACTAAATTGAAACTCAACAGTTATGTGCTGAAGGCCCTAGCATGGGGACGCTGAATGCAGCTTCTGTGCAGTCTTTAATTCATGTGTGCTAAGACAGAACAAAGTAATGCCATGCAGAAGCCACGTATCACGATTCATCGCAGACCAAGAACTATATCTGGCTACTCCTGATTATGTATTCAGATTACATGCCATTAAATTTCTTACCCTGGGAGCAAGGGTCAGAGCATAGCATTTTGTGGAATAGTTTTGCACTCTAAAATACTGACAGTTTCCCTCTCCAAATAGACATTCAAAGAATGGTGAAGGGCTGGGCAGGAACAAAGGTGGCAGTTTATCCCACTCG
>JAYKAV010000378.1:1370275-1405236 GCA_035582835.1 Phoebastria nigripes | reverse complement strand
AAAAAAAAAAAGAAAAAAATCTAAGTCACCACATCACAAGACTATTTTAGCTAAAAATGTCACTTGGAAATCAAACAGGGACACATGGAAATTGGTCTGAACACAATGAAAAAAAAGGAGGGAGGAGTCGTAAAYACAGCGATCTCTAAGTCACACGTCTCCAAGGAGCTACCTCCTTCATATACGTGCTAACATTGGAGTGCTTAGTACCAGACGGTCTATTTGCTCACAATATTAAGGGGCATCTAGAATTAGCTATGGGAGATTTAAAATCGCCTGCCGATTGGATATAGAAAGGCTTGATCCAGAGATGGTCCGTCAGTCAAGAGTGTGGATTCCCCGGGCCTTCCTGATGACTGTCTTGCAAACTAAAATAAAGAGACAACAGGAAAACATTTTAGAACCACTTTGGAAGAGCAGTGTACCAAAAGAAGTGTCAGACTGAACCTTCAGAAAGCAAATGTGAGACACACTGTCACCAGTGCAGACAATGGCAATACACCACTGCATCATTACATTTCAGCACTAATCCAGAGCAGAATTTCCAACATAGCCTAAAAATGACAAACAGAAATTGCAATTTAAACAATCTAACAAGTCCAGAGGCTACAATACAATTGAGAAGATCACCAACTCATTTCTCTAAGAACTAGAGTAAATGTGAATGAAGAGGAAACTAAAAAGGTTTAAGTTGCATTAAAAAATTAAAATATATCTATCAGAAGACACCCCTTCAGACACTCCCTCACCTTGTGTTCCCCACTTACCACCAAACAAACAGCAGACAACAGAAGACAAGCAGAGGTAAACAGCCTTGGTAAGGCTGTGGTTCTGTCCCACCCCATTCTTGCCAAGGATAGCTAGGATGGCGTTTTACTGCCCTAGAAAAGTTGTGGCTAGTAACTTGGACTTCTCTACATAAATGGACAAGCACTTCTTTCTCCTCGCCTTCTTACTTCCCTAATACTATACCAAATTTTTGTACAGTGTCCAAGAAAAACCCACCAAAACCAAACCCCAAAACGATTACACAATTTAACAGAATAAGGTTCAACATTCTCAGCACTGCTTACAGGTTATCATCCAGCATGCTGTCTAGAATACAGCCTAGGGATTTGGCCAACAAAGGCAAATTCATATATGCTTTCCAGTGTGATAGTCCCTCCCCTGCCAAGTTAGCATACTCATAGTGAAATAGATGAAAAACAAGTCAAAAGCTTTAAAATTGTCATTGCTGCTTCTCCTGCAATGTGCAAGTGTTGCTCCAGGCCTTGGCCCGTTAGTAAATACTGTTAACAAACAATGCAAGAAATACATTCCAAGCATATTTGCGACGAATTTTCAATTTCCGAATGTATTCTAAGTATTTGCAGGTCCAACTTATTCTTTCGGGACTGACAAAAGTTTCTCTGCGAGTCATAGAAAGTAACGCATGCATTACATAAATAAGAATAGCAGTAAAGTCTACAAAATGTTCTAACGTGTTTTTCTTACACTTTTCACTCYGACATTTCTTTAGAATAGTTCTGAAACAAGACAGTAAACTTACTCGTCAACCTGTCACAGTGAAACAGGTTCACTATAAAAACAATTAATACCACAGATTTGCCTGCCAGAAGCTATGAACAGGATCATTTCTTACCCAAATGTATTTTTTCTCCTAAATAGAGCAATACAGAGTTTTGTCAAACTCTCTTGATACCTACAGTGCACAAGGAAGAAGTCATGTTAGTCATCTGCAGCCGTCATTCCTTTCACTGGATCTTTTTCTCTCATCTGAAAGAGAAAACAATATTGAAGTACTGATTCTCACATGATGTTATCTCAAAATTTATTGGTRTGGAACACATTAAGCTACCTCCTTTATGTAAGACACTGATTACATCTGAGCATCCCAAGTCAGTGTTTGTGAATATGCACATGCAGGCACCATTTTTGGTTAAGCTGCAGGTCTGCTGGAACCATTATCCAAAGGCAGAGTGTACATGAAACTATAATGAAATACCCTGAGGCATGAAGGAAGAGAAGGGTGCAGTGCAGGACACAAATCATGGAACAATGTACTCATTATTACCGAATTTGTGTTTCTCATAGTAAGAACCCTGTTACATACCCCCGCTACCTGCTTATAATACTTAGAGCTAAAAATCCTTTTACTGAACTGGTTTTTGGAAACTAATGAGGACAAAAATGACCATTCAGCTTTGGGTAAAAGCTAATAGAAGATATTAAAGTGGTAAATGAATCATTGCCACTCATATCCTCATTACCTGTGGTTCAATACATTTATTAGCTCAACAACAAACAGAAGTCCATAATGATTAGAAGGCGATGCCAGCACAACAGAATCATAGCCAATCATTCAAACCACAAGCAGCATGACCTAAATAGCAGGAGGACAATACACACTATGCTATGACAATGCAGCAGTCTTTCCTCTCTCTACTGTACTGGATAGAAACAGTTTGTCACACAACCCACACCTGCCCTGCTTTTCCACTGACCTCATCCAGCTGTCTCTTGGTCTCCTCCTCCATCCTACGAATGTCCTCCATAGTCAGATCAACCCACTTATCAAGCCAGCAAAAGAGCTGCCGATGGAAGTTTGTGAAGAGACGCTTTTCTTGCTGCAAAAGGAGGTGGAATAAAACATACAAGCGAGCTTACTCATAGGGCAATTAATATGGATCTAACCGGATCATAACAATTTTCAGAGATGCGTACACTGAAGAACCAGCTCCCTCACCCACCTTTCTATATAGCTGCCACAATTGGAAACTAGAGCTAGCTAATTTTTAGCAGAATATCTAGAGCCTTGAATCCCCAGAGAAATGCATTTTTTCAAGCCTAGACAGCAGCCTGCACAGTGCATTGAAAGAATTAGTGAATGCTTTAGTAATTTCCTTTGATTTGACAGTATTGTTCTGACTGAATAAAGTGCTCCAGGTTAGGTTTACTTAGAGCACAATACTTGGCCTGAAGGTGCAGAAAAAAGGAGAAATAGAATAAAAGTATTTTTAAAATAATCCTTGACTTGCTAAAAACTGGAGGTTAGCAAGTGTAAAGGGTTGACATGCACCTATCTTGCTTTTTTCTTTTGCAGTGACCTAAAAAAAGCCTAAACTTGTTTTCCACAGCTGAAAACCTTTCAGCAGACGTAACTAATGTGCACAAGCTACTTCAAGTTCGGAGCAATTTATTTCCATTTTATAGGAGATAAGCTAGACAAAATCATTATATTAGACAGGGGTACACAATGCCTCTTGGAAAGTTCTCATTAAGGAAGGACACTTCAGTTTTACCAATTATGGTTTCACATCTGATAACTTGCTCTCATCAAAAGCAGCTCAACTACTTCGACGCAAATGTGTAGCTGAAGAGACACTCATAAAGAGAAAGGGATTCAAGACACTGCTTTGTTCAGGGCTTTTGTTACAGGTATTTGAAATCCTGCAGCAGCATGGTCATTCCCCCTTAGAGTTCTCTTTAGATTATATCACCAGAGAATTGCTTTTGCAGAAGCAGCACTGTAGTTTATCAATATTAACCACTGAGAAGTCTCTATGATCTGAAGTCATAGGCATTTTATGAACATGGCATTGCCTGGAAAATTGCAAGTACTGATTCCGAGGTCTAACATCCTGCTGCAGTTCATGGGTTATGAATTCTGTCACAGAAAAAGCTCTTTTCAGGATACCAATTACTCATGTTTTAAGTTAATGAAGTTTCCCACCATCTGCTTATTTTTTAACACAGGTTTTTCAAGCAGCAGACTGGGAGAGGAAAACATGACTAGAGCTCTACGACTTGCCAGAAAGGTCCTCAGCTGATTAGGATCAGATAACTGAAGCTGTAGCTATCTCCCCACAAAAACATGTCTTGCCCCTGACCAGAACAACCTTAGTAATACACGCATCATCTCATCATTCACAAACCAACTACCAAATGACTGCAATTCTCAGGCTGATCTATTAAACAAAGCAAAACAGCCAGTTTACCTTCATACATTAGAGTGAAAACAGTTCAATAGCCAATTCACAGAACAATCAGCCAGCCCTGCCCTTGGATTAGCAGCAAACTGAATCCAACTTTAACGGATTGCAGTGTATCAGGCAGAGGCCTTGACTGTATTGCCTGAGGTGACATGACTGGGTTTCAAGTTAGTATCTCCAGGCAGGATACACTATTAGAAGAAGCTGAGGTGCTAAAGCAGATGGGAGATGAAACATGCCTCATTTCCACACCTCTCCCCATCAAAGAGCTCACTCACCTTCTGTATAAAGTTCTCCACTTTATTTTGCAGACCCCACCACTTGAACTTGACTGTTACCAGTTTGTAAGCACACATGTATGGACAATCTGTCTGTTTCCCTAGCTCCTTCTGCAAAGACACAAAGATATTCACATCAGGACTCCGGTCAAATGTCTCCAGGAAAGCAGGTCCTTCAGTCATAATTATGAAGTCTTTCCACAATTCCTCACAATCATCTTGCATCCTTACACCTTGCCTATCTTTTATCGACAAGTTTTGTCACATCTTTGCTCATCCCTTTTCCAGGGTATTTAAGACCATGATGAAAATAGACCCTAGTTTCCTCCACAGGTGGCCTTCCCTCCATTTTGAGAACAGACCATTCCTTCCTATCCTCTGTTCTCCATTTTTTCTTCCATTAAATTTATGTCTTTCAGTATCTTCACTGTTATGCCATGGCTACTTAGTTTCCTTAAAAGTCTTCTGACAAAGTCCCTATCTAAAACATTCTGGAAATAGGTTATATCATCYGAGTCATCCACATAATTATAAAGCCTTAAAGAAAACTCCACAAGGTTTGTAAGGTGGACTTTCCTACTTCCTTTAACAGGAGCCATATCCACTCTTCCCAAGTGGATCCTATCAACCCCAGCTTCTAAGTTTGCCTGCTAGAGATCAGACTTGCACACCCATAGCTCCCCAGATCTCATTCAGAGTCCCTTTTAAAGACTGGTATCATATTTGCACTTCTAGAGTCTTCAGATTCCAAGGATTTAAGTGAAAGGTTAAACACTGCTGTTCATAACTCAGCTACCTCATCCTTGAATTCTCTTGGGTGAACCCTTGGGCTGAACACCAGACAGCTCTGGCGATTTCTTGGAACTCATTCTATCTATTTGTACTGAACTCTTCCACTTTCTTTAACTTCAGAACAGATCACCAGCTGAGTTCTGCACTTCCTCCTACAGAAGTGAATCCAATGTTTTACATATACGTCTGTGGCTCCAAGCCCCAATATCTATACTTCAGTCATGCAAGCTGATACAGTTCCTGAACTCATGCAATACAAACCTTCCAGTTGGGACCCAGAGGTCCACGTCCAGTCTTGACAGATTTAAATTTTGCTGGATCTTCTTCTGCCTTGTAATCCTATTGGATAGACACACAAGATTAAACACAAATTACCCTACTGTTACCCAGCTGCTCACTGTCACAAAGGATTTCTTTTTCTGGTGGGCAAAGACTAACCTCTAACTGCCTTCTCAAGAGCTACTGTTTTCAGACTTCAACATTAGGTCAGGTACTCTTCAAGGAAACATATTTCTCCCCCCTGTGCTGTGTCCTAGACCTATGTGAAGAAGTGGTAACAAACTGATATGACCTTTGTAAGGACTCCTTTGGGGTAAGACTATCAGAAGATCTGTAAACCCTCAGGATAGGTTTCCTGTAACCACTCATTCTTTGGGAGCTAAACACTGCTGCTGCAGGAAATAGCTATGCTCTCTGGAGCTGTGGTATCTAGTATTTTTCACAGCACTGTATCAGTATGATGCTCACATATTGCACACTAGAAAAAAAGTACAGTCAAACTCGCAATACCACCAAAAAGAAAGAGGCATTAGTTATGCCCCCTACTGCACAGCAAATGGCTTGCAGCATTCCCTTCCTGCATGTTGGATTAAGACTGGGGTGTGTACTCTACTCCTATCCCCAATTCAATTAAAATGAAAACAAACTCAAATCATCATCAGTTTAGTGCCAGATGTGATCAATTGGTAGCACCTTCTTCAGGATTCTTCTGCTTCAGGTGAATTCTCCTTGCTCTCTGGCAGCATTTAATTCAGAGTAGTTTGTATTTGCAGATACAGCTTAGTACTTGCCTAACCTATCAAAATCAGATGCTACTCATGTTCTACCAATTCATCTTTATTGGAAGGAAACACTAAAACAAGTACTAGTTCTGGTTTAATACCCAAGGCCAAGTTTGAAAACAGGTAAATTAGACATATTTGAATGGTATCAGAAATACTAAGTGGGGAAACTCAAACAACATTCCATTTTTATATAGTTGGGTTTTTTCCCAGTACAGTACAGAAACATCCCTTAGTTTCTTACAGTAACTGTAGTGGTTCTTAGAACAAAGCGTTAGCTACATGATTTCAAGATACACTTGTGAAGCCATGGGTCAGTTTCAAAAGGAGGCAGCTTAAAAAAGATCCTGTATGGAAAGGGCAGTGCCATTTCTTGTTATTCAAGCATTATAATCAGCTGCAGTGCTGTAGAACTACATATATACACTGTTACATGCACTGTAAGGCTAAGCAACACATTTTACAGACAGTAGTGACATAGCTTTTAAAAGAGCTCTTCCTCTAGCTTGCTTAAACACTTTTAAGGAATGCCCTTCCTCCTCTTTCCATCCTCTCATTTGTCCTGTTACCTGTGACCATCCCTGGGAACATAGTTTGTACATTATCCCTCTTTTAGCACAAGGCTTCCCACACTAGGGAGCTCTTACCCACCTACCATACCTTGGGAAGTACTTGACTCCGATCAGCAATGTCTATATAAATAGCTTCTACATTCTTCCATACATCTGGCTCCAGTTTATGAACCTGCAGTGAAAGTACAAGACTAACATAACTGATTCAACTACAGAACACTCCCATTCTAAGATCGTAAAAAAACAGATGGATATGCAGACACCCAGTGTTCCCGTTCCACGTACAGAGAGGACACCATGGTAAACACACAATACGAGATCTTCTAAAGAAGCAAAGGTGCTCACACAGAACAAGTGTTTGGGGGACAATTTTATTCAGCATATATGAGAAGCCAATGGGAGGGAGTCTCTGCCTTGCTGGTGCGATAAGCATTTCAAATCCAGGAACACAGCAAATGGACAGTTCCACACAGCAATTCTCTAATCTAGCACAGAAAGCAGCATTGTGACATTAAAGAGATGAATAAAACACGACACAAGTACTTACATTCTCTTGTGTTCCGAGATCTGATTTATGCCAGGTTTCAATTTTGATCAGGAAGTCATCCTTCATATACTCATTCTGTCATCAAAATAAAGCTCCTTGTTATTCTTTGGATATATAACTTGTCTTCTTATTAGCTAGATGAGCAGTAGGAAAGTCAACTCAAAGAATTATAACTTGACTGGGGTTTGACTTAGGGAACTTCAGAATTATCTATGTAAATAGATATAATGTAAATATCTATGTAAATAGATATGATGTAAAAATACATATCTATGTAAATAGATATGATGTAAAAAACCACATCATTGCTTTTAGAAAAATTGTTTATCACTAAATACGTAAGATCAAATAAACCACAAGCTGTTCACTGAAAAAACGTAAGTTCCATTGTTTTAGTGAAACCTGTGGAGTTTATAAATAGCTTTTTCTTTAAAGGACAATATCTGCCACTCTATTTAGAGTTTAGAAGGAGTAACGTAACTTAACTAGGCAGAAATTGTCTCTTCAAAGAGATTATTGATCTAGCACTGAGTACATATTTGGATGCAACTCTTCAAATGAACAACAATATTAAACTGACATGTTGGGAACTTTTGACACTGGAAAGCGAAGGGACAAGAAGCACAGTTCTGCCAAGTAAGCAAAAAACTTTCCATTTCTCATTATTACTGTGAGTAGAAAAGGTCTTCCAAAGGTAACCCTATGCTTCCTCAAAGGAGTAGAAACAAAAGCACAAGCCAGTGGAACACTCAGCATGTAAAAAGGAAATATCAAATTCAGAAGACAGATTACTCAAAGGGACATAATGGCATAAGCTAACTTTCTTTCAATCAGTTTATCTTGGCAATAGCACATTCCCATGTGTAAAGCTGAGCATTGCTGCAGTAAAGAAAGATCTCTGTCCGTAGTTACAAAGTGTTTGTGGATATGCCACAGTTGGTAAGGGGGTTTAATCTACATGATCTTCCAATGACAAAAGCTGAAGTGCCTTTAGCTCAGGCTAAAGAGCTTCTTATACCCCAAACACTTCATTTCAGACATTACACATGCTTCCATAGATCATCAGTAAAAACAATACTTACTGTAATAACTGGTCCAAGAAATCAACGCATGAAAAGAGAGAGATACAGTACTTTAGTGAAAAAAGAACGTACAGCAACCATCGCCCTCCTCCCCCTATTAGCAAAACAGGGACAACTTCTGCTTCCCAGGGGGCTGCTGATACTACTGAGGAAAAAAACCCTGTAGGTCGATAAAAAACAGCTAACTTCACCCCCTTCTCCTCTGGAAATTCTCAGACTTGGAGAAACCCAGAGGAGCAGCAATTAATTATGTACTGCCACTTCTGCTCTCTGGACTCCAGCCAGCTGGATGAGAAGATGGAATAAGTATGTTCAGCTGACGGCACTTTACCAATCCTTTCTCAGCTTGCAGATAAGAAACCTCTCCGAAGTTCTAAAGCAAACACATGCTGGATTTCAGGCCAGTGCAGACCTCATCAGTCCTGCACACAGTAACCATACCCTCTGCATCCCTACTGCTCATGGTAACTGAACTCCCTGGATAGTAAGGCTCAATTATTCAGCACAGAAAAGCAATTAAAGATCCTGTAACAGTCAGCATCTGTTCTACCTGAGCCATCAGAGTATGTTAGCAATTCTACTCTAAGAATAAGGATGTCTGAAGCTAGAGTTGAACTTTGCTGGTTTGTTCTGAAGTTTAACAGCCACTTAGTGGCTTTACTAAGAAGCAATTTTGTTTTAAAGGTACTATTACAATTTGTGAGTTTCCAACAYAACACCCTGTAGACAGTACCACCCCTTATCACTTATCATGCACATCCAGCTACCTTAATTGCCTACTGCTGCGCCTTGGACTGCTCTAAACCCCTAACAAGTTGAAAATTGCTTTTTACAGCAATTTACAGAAGGCTAATTATTTAGACTGACACATTGGGGTGGAGGGAGAGAACAAGCAAGCAGAGCTGAGGCTAATTTTTAAAAGGCTGAATTTCATCTCAAAGAACATTTCATTATTTCTGCAAGAAGGAGTTTTTTCCTGCTAGTCCACACAAAATTCTGAATAAACCAGCGGTAATTATAAACCAGAGCCTTCCCACGACAAACTGCTTTTCCATGACTATGCACCATGACTATGCAGCTGCCTTAAAACAGGTTCCTTCACCTTCCTAATTTCTTCTCTGTGGGGAAGACTCCTCATTTGTAAAGCAAACAAATTAATCTCTTTAGAAGTGTCCATTAAAACTTAGATGCTCAGCTTGCTACAAATTATGGCCTGCAACTGAGGCATTACAGCAGCAACTCCGACACATTTCAGCTGCAGTTATAACTTCTCAATTTCTTGACATTTGGCCACAGGCATCTCATGCTGACACCCAGAAGAGTGGAACACACATCAAATTGCTTTTCTAAAAACATTTAAGCGACATTAATATTTAAGTCAGGCTGCAGAAAAGAACCAAGAACACTGTTCTCCTTGGCACCAGCCCATGGTTATAACTATTAGGCAATCCTCACTTCATTTTTACTGTAGAAGTTGTAAATGCATACAACGACAATCTCATTTACAGTTCATACTCTTAAAGGAGCAAAGCAAGGCTTCCATTCAAAGTACATGAAAACAACATATTACAGCACAAACAAGTGTGCAGAATTGCAGGAAGTTATAAACTAGGCATTTAAATTCCCTCAACCTTCAGTACTTCTTTGATAATGGTATATAATATGCATATTAAAGTAATAATTGAGCTTTTCAGAGGAGATATAGGGAAATGTAAGAAGGATAATCTCATACAATTAAAAAAAAAAATACCATGATGCACAATTAGCTAAATGTACTGCTTTATTCAAACTTAAAAGGCTCTGTGTGATAGCTGATATGCAAGTAAGCAGTGCTCCAGAGAGCAGCACTCTACTATCACCTTGGCGCAGGAGGGCACAGGCAGAACTACCACTAACTCCTACACAGTCAAACCAGGTTTAGGTCTTACTGGGTCCCTGGCTCTTAAGTTTCAAACTCTAGTGAGAGGACTGAAAGCCAGCACGGCATTTTATGTTGCACAAAGATTCACATGAGGCCATCCAAGTCTTCTCACGTACGACCAAAATATCCGAGCGTGTCCCAAAGTAAAATGATAATGCACAAGGCAGCCTACACCACATACATGGGTTCTTCCCTCCTGCCCAGTGTTAGCAAGTGAAGGTTTCAGCAACTTTTCTGAGCTTTTCTTGATTCACGTCAGGCTGGCAGATTCTCTAAACAGATTTGCCAGCCTCCGCATAAAAACTGCCTTCTGCTCCAACCCCCACAACAAAGCACTTTCTATCTCATATTATGTTGGTGTTTATTACAGCTGAGGATTTTTTTTTTGTTATGTTATCATTTCTAGCATACCAAAATCTCAAATTTCTTCGACTGTGTTGGAAAGTCTTGTACTTGATTTTAGTATCACATTTTTTCCACTTAAGTAGAATGTTAGCAGTGTGTAACTGAAGGATAAGCAGCTAAGAGTGACAAAACAAGCTAACTCCATACCTTTGTTTAAGAAATTGGTGGAGAAGAAAAAGAGGAGGAGGATATAGCTAGGCATTTGTCTAACAAAACCTACTGGAGTCAACTTAGTCAGATCTGTTTCCACAATTTAAAGTATTAATGAAAGAACTGTTTGCGTTTAAACCAGTTCAGTGTACTTAACACGGAAATAAACTAGTCATTTACTAGCTAATTTAAGTAATATGCAGCAAGAAAACTGCATAAAAATGAGAAAGATAGGTTGTAAATAACTTTGTTTCAGCATCTTGAATTATGTGACACATTAAAAACTTATTCTGCAGTTCATGACAGTATCCGAATTTTGCATTTGAAATATCCATTCCACTAGCTGCATGTAATTTCACGTACTGAATTTCACATTATCCTCCCCCACTGCAAAGCTTTTTCCTTCCTTTAAAACACTTAATTTAAAATTCTCTTAAGTAAATTGTTGAACAATACATTTTTCTATATTGAGTTTCAAGAACAGTTGGAATTTTTAAGTTTACAGTTCCCATAGCAACTGTACCACTACCAAATAGCAGAAAATGTATCCTTCAAAGATACAAACAGCATAAAACACAGCCAAAAATACTACATAAGTTTGGAGGCAAAGTCAAATTTGCAGTTCCTACAGCAACAAAGACCAGAAAAAGAGTAGTGGTTAAACATTGTGGCTGATAACTTCAGTGAATAAATAAGATACTAAACACTCCTGTAGAAAATGAGTTTGACATTATTTCACCACTTTGCACAGCTTCCAGAGCCTCACCCCAGACTTTACAGATGGATTCACTTTACGCTTGTTGGATGAGATTTGGATATCTGTGTCAAGCCCCCAACCCAGAAGCAACTGTAGCATCACCTGTTCAACCTTCACTAACCTTGGATACTGCAATTGAGCAAATCTCAATCGCATAACACTGCTGCTCCCATCAAACTGCACTAAGCAAGAGGCAACCAAGATCTTCCCTGTTCCCCTCTTGCATCTTCGATTTTTCTCCCCACCAGGCTATGCTGCGCTTGAGTACATAAAATCATCCCTTATACATTCATTTCACTAGTGTTACACATCTGTTTCTTTAGTAGGACTAACATCCATTTCTTGGTCTGTTCTTTTTCACTGTCATTCATTAGCAGCACATCAGACAAGGGCATTTCTTTTAACTCCACAGCACTATGTTTTGCTTTTCCTGATCACAGAAAGGCCTTAGAGAACAGAAATCTAAGTTAAGAGCTGAAACAGCTTCCCTACTGGTTGCCTCCTCCATTATCCCCTCCTACCATTCCCCTTGCCCCCAAAAAGCCAGCAATCCACAGTCCTTCCCCACGCACTCACCAGTTCTGCAGTAGGGATAGGCATTCCATGCTTTTTCATGTATATTCAGAGCTCCTTCAGGGGCCAGCATTCTCACAAATGTTGGCACTTTGCTGCAGAATTTGGAAATAGGAAGGAAGGCATCGATAAGAACTACATGTAACAAGAGCTATGGCCCAGACACTCTGAGACTGGCAGAATATCACCTGAAATGCAGATGCTAGAGTCTTGCACATGTGCACATTGGTGGAATTGGTGGGGTTCTCCCCACCCCCAGCACAACGATTTCCAGAGACTGCTGAATCGGACAGGTTAATCTAAACCTTGTTTACATAATGAAAGGAAAGAAAAAAAGAAGGAAAAAAAAAAAAGGAGGCTGAAAACAGGTTGAAATCTAGGAGGCATTTTGCTCTTTAGCCCAATTCAAGTATCAAAATATTGGGTAACAGGATCATATTTTATTTGAAAAGCTCAGAGCCAGATTTTCTTGGGACAGCCGCCACGCTTACAGGGGCGGATAGGTGTACCAGTGATGCTCACTTCCAGCTGTACCACATGCCAGCTGCTGTCATACTCCTGTCTTACCTCCATGTCTTTCAGCCTCTACTTCATCTGTGATTTACACAGTCGCTGCAACCCTATTGCATCTTCCTCCAGTTCCTCTTGACCGAGGAACCTTGCCCAACTCTGAGAAAAAAATGTTTCACATACCTTTGTAAGTGGTAGATCTTGTGTGTGTACTGCCCACGCTCTCCATCTCTTTCGTAGGGTTCATTCACCAGGACTTCCACTCCTTCACCTCCACCAGTTTCATTTTTACTGGCTTCTGCCACAGAATACAGCTGTCCCACTTGATACTAAAGAAGTTAAAGACACATTATTGTGATAGCTATAATTTAGCAGAAGCAATAACTTTACCAGAAGCAGCCAAGGATAAATTTATTATCTGGGGAGAAGGCGGAGAAAAGGACATCCACTTGTGTGTCCAGATAAGCAGCTCATTTAATTTCATTTTGATATAGAAAGCTGCAATGGTAGTTAGGAGGAAAGCACTGCCAATAGGATAGTTACCTTTAACCCTTAAATCTCAAGCTCCAAACCAACACAAATTGAGGAGAAAGAAAAACAGATTAAAGGAGCGTCAGGACAACATTTAAAGAAAACGCAGGAGACCTCAGGCATACAGTAGCAAAATCCATCATTTTTCAATCTCTTTGGCACACAGATGTCCCAATTGTTCCGGTCAAGTGGAGAATAATGCACTACCAGTCCTAAATTAATAAGCATACAGTACTTTATCCAGAAGAATCCCAAAGAACTTCACATGAAGTTTTTTGACAAAATGACAGCATTATTTCCCAGGAATCACTCAAACTACTTCATACTACACAATCCCTTTCATAAGACGCATGCCCAAATGTTTCACAGGGAAGAGCAGAGGAAAATCAAGAATATGAGCAACACAGAACATTCTCTGCAGAAGATATAGAGACTAATACACTCTTGCCTCTGGTAGCTAAAAAAGGGGATACAGAGCTCAAAAGAAATATGATCAAATGAAGAAAATTCACACAGGCCTCTGAGGCGAAATTAGATGAGCAGACAAGGCTTGAGGACGAAGAAGCTAAAGCACTAAGTCAAAAGGAAGTGTTCAAACTTAACAGAGTTAAGCCTTCAGAACTGAAAGCGAGCAAAACAGCAGCTGTTGCCAAAGGCAATACAGAAAGGCAGTCTGAAAGGGTAATCCACAAAGTGTTAGGCATCAGAACTGCAATGATTAAAAAAACCCCCACCAAAACCCCAAAAAACTCCAAAACATAACTACAAAGCAATGGAACACTGTTTAGGCCTTCTTCCTTTTCCCCAGCATAGGGCTGTGCATCATAATCAGAAATAGCACTTACCACTCCCTACACTGAAACCCAGGCTGGAAAAGTGGAATACTGCTCAGAGCTGACAACCCAGAAATACTTCACTGGGCTGGTACATCTTCAGCAATGAAGGAAAATTTCTACAGTGGTTAAATTTTGTTGTCAGAGCATCCAAAATAAAAACAGTACCCAAGCTCTATGGTGTTTTGTACCATTTGGTGCTAACAAAGACCAAGAAAACATTTATTCCAATTGGAAGAGTAGTAGATGTTAAGCCAAACAAATAAGGCTAGATGTCCTGGCCTCAGTTAATCTGGGGCAGGGCAAAAAGCATACCAGAGGGATTTAAACAAGTGCTCTATACAGTCTCAAGTTCAACACATAGGCATATTAAGTAAGCCTGACTACCTGTTAGACTATCCCTGAAAACAAAACAAAACAAACAGCCAACCAGTACAAGTAATCTGCAAGAAAAGCAATCTACACGCCACTTTTGAGCTAAGAGCAACAGCTCTGCTGGTTCTCTCCAGAAAGTACTGGCCCAGGTTATACAAGGACCCCTCACTTGGCTGGACAGTTCCTGCACTGTCACCAGCAGATTGGGTTTCAGTCTGGATTTTGGGCTGCAATACAACTCTCTGCCTTCTGACATTTCATACACTACATTGCTTTCCTTATGACTCCCTACAGATGACCCATACAAAACAGAATACTCACCTCCCTCCAGAAGAGCAAAACATGAGAGTTGTGAAATCTTACAAGCAAGTTGATTTAGTAGAGTAAGAGCCACATGTACACTCATAGAGAAGAGAACTTAGCATGAGTTTGGCAACTACAGCATTAGAGGGGAGGACTGAACGGCTTTGACTGCTTTGCAGCAAGTCTCAGGACAGGTCTCCAGGGGCACAAACTAATTCCTCTTAGTAACGGTCTCTCATTCATTCCTTCTCCCTTTTAAACACGTGGGTCAAAGTTCAGACACTAAGAGGATAAGCCCTTTGGTTTGGCATCTTCACCATTTAATCTTCCCTGTTATTTCTGATCCTTTAATCGCATTGATAAAAGAGGAAAAGGCCCAAATACAACTGTCCCAATGAACAAATCCCACAGCATCTGCCTCCAAAAGTTAACAGAAAAACAGATTCTAGCTCGATGAAGTCCAAAGTGTCAGGCAGACCCATYCTTGCAGACCTGAGAGCTCCTGAAAACATTCTTCTCTTCTGCAGGAAGTTATCCCTCTTGATCTGTGCCACAACACCTCTTATACAGCTGATGGCATATCTTCATTACACCAAATTTCTTTCAGAAGGCCTGATCTCAATGTAGCCATCTTCAGGAACAGTTATTCTCCTGAAAGCAGCCTTGAACACAATTAATAAATAAGAGTCCTTTGTGTTTGGCAAGCTCCTTCCCATGTGAGAGGAACAAAGAGGCAGCACAGAATGTGTATACACAGCTCTAATCCATACCAGCATTTCAAAGCGGCAGCTGGCAAGACACCCACACAGCCGCTCAAGTCCGTGCTCTCAAAGTTGGCACTGTGCAATGTGATGTTGGTCAGAGTACAAAAGTAAAGGTTAGCACCTCAGATACAACAAGGCTTTTTTCTTTTTGCTCCCTGCAGTGTGACAACATATAAAACAACACAGGAGCGCAGCTTGCAGCCTGCACTTGAGCAGGACCACATTTTGGCAGAGTTTCCTAGTAGAAGACAGTCTGCTACAGTCTAACTCCTACATCCCAGCCTTCAAGTTTTAGTCATCACCAGGGCTTCTCCTCCACCGTTTTGTTCCCATCTTAGCAGTTACTTGGCTAACTATTCAGCGTTGATCTCTTTATTCATCAAGTCGCATCTTCCCAGTGTCTTCCTGATCATTGGTTTTCTCTTGAATTCCTTACTATTGGTTAAGCTCCATTTGCTAGGCGTGAGGGGACTGAACACAGAATCCCCGGCATATCACAGAATGAYCCAGAAGACTCCCTCAGCCCTATTACAATGCCTCAAAGTCACAATTAATTTCATTCTCTATCTTACGCGTTGGCATCAGACTTTTGGCAGCAATTTACATGTTGAAGGCGTGAACTCTTAAGTCTTTTGAGCAAAAATTCCCCATATTAAAGTGAAATCAGAAGTCCTCTTGTTAGCCAGAGATGCTTAATGAGCAGCTACACGGTCAAGAGCCACAACAAGTCTCCAGAGCCCTATTTAAGAGTTTTGTGCACAAGGAAATCCTTGAAAGCAATGAAGTTGTAACAGCTGTTTTGTAGTACAGACAGCAGCGTACCGAGTGACGCACAGATGTGTCAGCATCGTTCCACACAGGAAGGGGGATGAAGCAATACTCAAACTTAAAGCAGTAGTCATCCTTCGAGTCAATACTGGAAATAACCTTTCTTCTTCAGCATACCTTTAAAACTACCACATCACRTAAGTCCATACGCAAAGCTAAGCGAACTTTAGAACTCCTTCTGTGCAGGGAACTGTTTCCTGAAATCTGGCCTGTCACGTAAGAACCACCAGACCTTGAAAAGGGGCATCATTCAGGGGACATGGTGACAATATGCAAGTTTGGGGAGAAATTAAGTTTGGTCAAGTTGGCGGTCTATCCACAATCCAAGCACATTAAGGTGTTCTCCCTAGTATTTTCGTTCCTTCTTTTCTAACGATGTTTATTTGCTCTTCACTTTATAGACTTTTCAGTAGGTTACTCAACTCTCTGGAACTCCTCCGATCCAGAGGAGAGGAATACACCTTCTTAAACAGATGACCCCAGGGCATCCTCAGACAAGGAGGTTGCTAGAGACCAACAGCTTTACATACCACCCAAAACCTCAATTTTCCACACAGGCAGCCTACGCACAAGGCTCAAACATGCCTGGCACTGAACAGCCAGCCAGGGAGGGAAAAGAATATAGCGATAGACTCACTTTAACTGGATGAAGGTTAATCCTAGTATCAGAGAACTCAGAAAAACCCTGTGCTGGGTTCCATCCAGTCTAACCCCCTCAAAGAAACAATCTGTATACTGATGCTTTGACTTTCTCTTTACACAGCTTGATACCTAGGAGGCATATCACTATGAGGCAGGGCTCCTGCTATTCACGCTAAGATCTTTCCTTTATTGAGCTCTGGAGTACCTTACCATTTACCCATAACYTTCTCTAACTTGCAAGTTTGCATCCATTGCTTACTTGCTAAAGCTTATCATGTCAGTCCTTTCTTTGCGAAGGACTTCCCCACACAAGTAGCACTCAGGCACAATAAAAGATCCAAACATACCTAACTCTAATACTTTAGTCGGACTTTTGTTAAAACTGCTGGAAACAGATTCATGCAGAAAGCATATAATCTACAGGTAAGGAGTAAGCAACAGACAGACTTTTGGCATTAACAGTCTCATTAACACAGTACATAGACCGAAAACCACTCTCTGATCAGAGGTGTAGGCTTTCTGTCAGCATGTGATGCCTGCCACAGCAGACTGATCCACAGGAAYAAAGAACTCAGCTTAGACGTTGCTTTTCTTTTACTAGCCAGTCTCATGGCTGCAGGAATACACTACAACAAGTTCTAAACTGTGTTCTGTCAAAGGAGTAGAGAGTTATAAAAGGARTATGCTTAAAACAGTGCTGCCATGATCCAGCTCACCAGTTCTCTGTCACAGTAGCTGCTATATTCAGGGGAAAGAAAAATGAACAAGAGTGCTGTCATCGCAGCTCTCCCTAAGAGTTAGAACAAACCCTTGATCAGAGCTCACAAACCGAAGGCTTACAGCCAAGGATCACAAGAAGAAAAAAAAAAAAAAACACATCCAGAAGAAGGAATCTACTACAGAAATGCTATAGACTCAGTCATTCAATTTCTCATCTACCTTGCTAGTATGAACATTAAAAAATTGAAAACGTTTCTATGGTCAGATCCTCTGCAAGAGTGCTGTTCAGTGCAGAAGGGAGGAAGGAAAGGTTAGCTGCAACTCCCAGAGAAGACAGCAGGGAATCAGCCACAGACTTTGCACAGCTATTCCATGGCCAGTTTGGCAATCAAAATGACCGTCTCCATTATAAACTACATTTCTTCTCTCAATTAGAGCTTTACCTAAACAAAAAGAAAGTTTTCTTGCTGCAAAAGCTAGAGAAGACAGGTCTTAAAAAGTCTTAAGTAAGATATACACAATCTTTCCTTTGCTATACCAGCCTCACAAATCAGAAGAAATTGTTGCTCTTTGTCTAAGAGTTTACAACAAAAGAGTTCCTACAACAAAAGAGTTCCAGCAAAACACAGTTTAAAGGGTAATTTAAACTTGTACTAAAGCTTCCTCTTCATGCTAAAAAAAAAAAAAGAAAAAGAACAATAGTATTAATCAAAAGGAAATTGCACTTTAGAACAGTCTGACAAGTCAAGATTTGTAATCAACACATCTGAAAGTACTTTATAGGAGAGAGTATCAGTACCCTCAGGCTTAAAGAAATTCAATTATTTGGTCAAAACGATGCTGAATGAGTAACAGCACACAGAGGTCCTGAAGACAGCTATATCCTTCTCTTGCATTTTCCAGTTTTTGTTCACACAAGCTGCTTTGATCACAAGTTTATTTACAGTCCTAAAGACAGCAAGCAACAAGAAAAGGACTTACCTCCTCCACAGACACAGGCAGGATAACACGGCTGAAAGGGAATACAGAAACAGAAAGTTAACAAATATCCCTACAGCTGCAAAATTTACATGACATTCCTCACAGCAACAGCTACACAGCTCTGCTCTCCCCCCAGAATTCCACCATCCACCTAGTGCTAGCATCCCCAGCACTTACTCTTTAGTCCCAAGACAATTTATGTAATAGCCTCAAAGAGAATCAATACATGATATAGCATAATTGCAATCCTATACTAAAACTGTATAATTCTCATAGACCCTTACTGGTAATATCTTACCAGCCTACAAATCTACACAGCATCAAAACAGTTGCATATTCCTTCTCACTACATCCTTTCAACACTCACATCTTATTTCTTGTCAAGTTGTTGTAGAGCATTGCTATGCGCTTCAACAACTTTGTGGAGATCTGTGATAGTCACAAGCCATTGCAAGATTTGTTTATGTGTCCTATCCAGTAGGAAACAACACTAAGTAGAGAACTATACGGAGTGCTTTCTCAGAGCTGACTGTGAAGGAAGGTGTTGCCATTTCTATACGAGTCACTTTTTTTTCACATTGTGGTTTCCTGAATGCCTCTGAGAATCAACTGACTAGACTACAAAGCAAAAACTGCCAGAAGACACACTGAGACTTTTTTGAAAAAGACAAGAATAAAACTAAATTTAAAGCTGATAAAGATGCATGCATGTTAAGGCCTTTAAAAATATCATATATATCTCCAAAACTAGATTTGTATTTGACCTCTGCTTTCAGTAAGGATGATGTTGAAACAAGGAACCAAAGCAAGATACAGATATGAAATGGATACGGCTACTGTGGGTGGAAGAATTCCCAGTTCTTTGGGAATTAGTCTCAAAGAAATTAGGATATAATGGGATCAGCAAAAAGTCCTCTTTATTAATAAACTGATTTTAAAAAGCAATGCTGGTGAAAATTGAATTTTTTTCTATGCTAGAGGAATGTTACCAATAAGATACCACAGGACAAACTGTAAGAGGGGCAAAAGTTTGCAGATTGTGCAAGATTACTTATGACAGCAACGCTTTATGCTGGCTGCAAAGTACTGCAGAAAGAGCTACTGAGAACTGCAGATGAAGTTCAGTGTCAATAAAAGCAGAATAATGCACGATAGGCACTTGTTTTCCCCAAACACATGGGGTTAATGAGCCCCAAATTAGCTATTGCCAACAATTATCTTGGTGTCCTTATGGAAAAGCATCTGGAAACATCAGCTCAGAGGCAGTTCAAAAGTAAACACATCATCAGAAATTGGAACACCATACATACACACCAAAAAAAGACAGTTATGCCACTGTAATCTCTCATGCATCAATATCTTGAATATTGCATATAGTTCTGGTCACCTCATCTCGAAGAGGATACAGAATAAGTGAAGGAAGGCAAAAAAGATGATTGGAGATGGGAAAAAGTTTCTGTGTGAGAAGAAAGTAGTTAGACTAGGCTTTTCAGCTTGGAAAAAAAAACAGCTAAAGGGTTAAGATATGGTAGAGCATTAGAGAGTCATGAATGGTGTGAAAAAGTGAATGGAAAAGGAGCAATGACTACATCTTATAACAGAACAACTCAGGACAGAATAAAAAATCATTAGGCAGCAGATTTAAGACCAATCAAGTGTACTTCTTTGCATCATGCATACTTAAGTTATGGGATTCCTTGCCAAACACAAGAAGTATAAGCAAGTTTAAAATGGGATTTGATCAATTTGTGGAAGTCCGTATGCCACTTACTGGTAGGATATACTGAACAACAATCATTCCACTCACTATATATTGTTTCCTAAAAATATCTGCTAGAAGGCAAGATGGAAGGGGACCTTTGGTCCAATTCAGTATGGTATTCCTTACATAAGGGAGGAGGAAAAAAAAAAAAAAAAAAAAAARGATTTCCACAGGTTGACCATGCCATCAAGCATGATATTAGGTCAGCTAACTGGATAAAACTGCAGTAAGAATTAAAAGAGGGATAGGGTGATAAGAAAAGGCGAAAGACTGAGAAACAGGGAAGAAAAAGTGGCTTTGGAATGGAGTTCAAATATTTTTCTTTATGAAACCTGGCATAAAAAGATTGATGTAAGCTAATGAAATTCCGTTTAGGAAACTGGAAGACACTAGATCTGAATATTATCTTAGAGTTCAATGTTCATGAATGGAGAAACAGAAACCCAAAGAAGTTAGTTTACAATTCGTTTAGCCTAGCAAACAAAGAATGTGGGGGATGACTAACACTTATAGGTAGTCAAGTGATAAAGAAGGAGGGAAGACTACTCAAGACAATCCAGAGGAAAAGCTTCACAGGAGCAGCAATGGGAACAAAGACTCCTAACTTTGGGACAGAACTTGAACAACTTATGAGAAATTATATGACGTGGTTGCCTGCCATATCAAAGGCCTGAAAATGATGAAGAACACTTAAGATCCCTCCTAGATTAAAATCTGCCTCAAATGACAGCAAAGGGAAGTACAGCTGCAGAGAAGGTCAGTGTCATTATCGTCACTTCACAGGAAAGGGAAGTAAGTCTCTACACTGATTCTCCTCAAGGTCTTCCGATGCAGTTTAAATCAAAATAGGAAGAGCAAGCAAGACCTCAAGCAGCATTTACAAACCCTGCAGCCAAAAAAAAAATACAATCAAACAAATGAACAAAACCCCTGCAGCTTATCTGTAGCATGGACAGGTAGAAATGAAAGATAAGTCTGAAAGACTGGTAGGACATCAAACGAAAACGTTAAAGCTATCACTGCATAACCATCAGTATAAAAAACTGTACAGAAAAGATGATACAGATTGTCTGACAATAAAAGATGTGGCATCAGGTTTTTGTTATATTGCTCTATTTCTGTAACATCTCCTAAAATACCTATGGAGCACATAATACCCATTTGATTTAGTGGGGAGGATGTGACAAGGGGTCAGAGAGATGGAAGAATAATCTGCTCAGATGACATGCAGTTACAGCTCACTTGTATTTTTACCACCTACACTAGGCAGGCAGTAAGGTACCTGTATGCAGTGTTGGGGCAAGCAGAACTAAATAGCAAAGTCCTTCAAATATACAGGTGACACCAAAACAAGTAGTTTCTATATGCCTTAAACAACTGCTTCCTGGAACATGAGATTTAGTCAAAAAACATCTCAAATAGCATGTTAAATGGGCAACTTTCACATACAACATCAAGGAAGATTTATACCAGAACCAATACAGTGACACAACTCAGAATGCGCAACTGTTAGAGCTAGCTGGGAATCCCAAGAGATCAAAAATAAACGCTCATTTCTAAAGTACAGTAGCAACCTTGACTGTCCTTAGAGCCACATATGTCTTAATAAAAACACAAAGAAGGGAAGAAAAGAAACAGGACAATATAGCTAATGACAAGACTTAAAAGGTTTGGTGACCCTTCTGAAAATTGAAATGGAAACCTGTAAAAAGAAAAAAATTTAGTAATTCTGGTCTTTTAATCTTCAGTCTTAACATTTACACTTCACATTTTGTTTCTGGAACAGGCAGTGTGAAAGACCAGTAGATATGTTGATTTGGTGAGGTAAATGACCATATCAAGTAAAATGACTTTTGGAAGTGATGCTCATCAAAATGAATTTTTCATACTCTCAGAAATCTGAAAATTCCAAGTACGTATGTTCCCATCTTTACGAGATGCCCTGTAGGTAGCATAGCTCACTGGCAAGTGAGCTTTACTGCAGTCCAGGGCAAGAGACTGTAAGCAGAAGCATGAAAAGGATACATGAATGTGAATAGAAATAAACCAGACAGGTGCTGTAAGAGGAAAAGTACATTAACCAACTAAATTAATAGGAAAATATCAATGAAACAGATGTTATAGAAGAACAAGTTAATTATCTTTTCATGCACCTGAAACTAAGCACTTAGCCCAGGTTTCTGTCTGCTATCCAGTTTAACACTACAGAAGGTAATGGTGTCTCTATGTTACAAAGACCAGCTCTGCTGCTGCTCTTAAATTCCACACCCCTATTGTTGGATGAAAATAGCAAGTGTTTAAGGATTGGTGAAAAAAGTTAATCAAGATTAAAGACAACTACAATGAGCAGTACAACACTCAACATAGTTTTAATATTTAAATCCACACTGTGGTCCATGATCTGGCAAAGTAATTGCTATAAGGAGGACGCTGTCATGTAGGCAAATGTGTCTAAGAGAAGACCTGAAAACCCACTTTATCACTGGGATCACAGCTATCTTCTATAAGGGGAAAAAAAAARRAAAAAAAAAAAAAAAAGCCTCTTCCATCAATCAAAAGAAGTTTAAAATGATAGAATGCACTTAACTTAAGAATGCACTTAAGTTAACCTTAAGAATTCAGGAAAGAAATATGTGCAGTAGTATGCAGAGCTTGAAGACACCTAGCCAAAGTGCACCGGTCCAAAAGAGCATACCACGTTAAAAACCATAAAGCAGCTGAACAAAGACTACGAAAAGCACTGTGACTAATAGTTACACACACACACTCACGACAGATCGTCCAGCCTGTTTTCCACCCCTTCTTCCCCATTACGGGGCAGAACAACCGCAGCAGCCTCAGGGACAGCAAAGAACCCCAAGGTGAGATTTCCACATCAACAAATATTTTGGAGCTATCTTATTTCTGGCACATTCACTCTTGTTGGGAGTCTCTAGTTAGAAATTACGCAGCTAAAGGCGAGGAGGGGGATCAACACCAGGCTCGCCACTTAGCCCTGTTAACAACGAAAGGGGGGCAAGATGCCTTCCGCAGACACCGCTGTGCGCTGACCCGGCGGCTCCCAGCCGGGGTGCCAGCCCAGCTCCCGACTCCGGCAAGGCCCTTAGCACCATCCGCCCCCCCCTCGCCTCAGTGCGGAGCCGGCGGCGAGGACGAGGGGCCGGGGAGACCATGGGGGGCGCAAACCGGGCCGCCCGCCGCCGGGCTCCCCAAGCCGCCCGGCCGGGCACCGGAGAGCCGCAGCGGCGGTGCGCAGAGGGGGACAGCGGGAGGCCGGTGCCCGCCGGTTGCCCAAGCGGAGGGTGCCGCTGGCAGCCGCCGGCTCCCGAGGCGCCCCCACCCCGCCGCCACCGTGACCTTCACTCCCGCCCCCACCGGCGCCGCGGCCCTCACACAGCGCTCCCCGCTCCCTCTCCGCGGCACGACGCCGGCCACAGTGCAGGGCAAGGCCGGGCCGCCCCCCGCGGCTGGTCACCGCGCCAGGCCCGGGCGAGCGCCACCGGGAGCGGACGGGGGTGACCGGGGCACAGCCGGCAGGGTGAAGAGGGCCGGGGGGAAGCTCCCCGCACTCACTATTCCTTGATGAGCACCATGGCGGCGCCGCCGCGCGCCTCCCGCCCGGGCCGGCCCCGCTGAAGGTGACAGGCGCCTCCCGGCCGCTCCGCTGGACCGCGCCGCACCGGGACGGGGGGAGCCGGGACGGCGGGAGCAGGGGCGGGGCGTTTCTGCGGCAACGGCTGCGTCACGGCGCCACGCAGGCGTCCTTACCTCAGCAGCGCGCGCGCCGCGCGGAAGGACATCGACCGCGGAGTGAAGGCGGGGGAGCGGGCGCGAGAGTTTCCCGCCCTCCGCCGCGCGTTCCGGCCGCTGTCGTCGTCCCCCCCCCCGCCTCAGTCCGGCCTGAGGGAGACGGGCTGCCCAGCGCCGACAGCCGCACACTCGCTCCTCGGGGTTTGTGGCACGTTTGGTCAGCGACTAAAAGCCCCTCTCTTTTCGGAGGGTGGGAAGGAGGGCTGACAAACGCCGTGGGTGTTAACGCAGATAGCTAGGGGATATGTCAAGGCTGCAGTCCGATAGGGTAAGTGTGTCATCTGGGAACGGGGCTCCACCTTGTCACGATTTACGGCGTTTTCAAGTCCTCTTTCCTTTTCAGTACTACCGAGCAGCAGTCACCCGAGCTGTAATTTGCATTAAGAATAACCCCAGATCTTTATTAGAAGACAATTGCAACAAACCCTTTTATGTGACTTGTACTCAATAAAAAACGGCTAAGGAGCACTAGTTTTAATACTTTGTCACTGGAATCACAGAGCAAGGATTGCCTTTATTGGATTGGAAAAATAAAACGCCATACATTCAGCATCACCAAGCTCAAGCACGGATAACTGAGATGTGTGGCCTTCCCATTGACACCCTGCATCTCTCCTGTAGCGTTCCCCTCCAAGGCCACAGTTATTCATCTTTCACTCTTTGCGACCAGTTCACCCTGCCTAACTGAGCTTGATCTTTCTCAACCTGCTGTCTACATAAATTTATTTTATTTAAGAGATTAATTTTTTTTTTTCTCAGCTACAGATTAATTAAAATGTGGCTGTAAGCTCCTAACTTAGAGAAGAAAAAGTCAAGGAAACATTCAACATGCAGCCAAGCAATGAGGCACATGACACTGTATAAAGCATTCATGCTTACATAGTCTTGTTAGGAACCAAGCAATATCTTTATTATGTTCAGCCTCAAAAGGAAAACTAATGATTAACTTAATACCACATTTATTTTTAGATAGTACTGCAAGAGTGCACATCACCTTACAAACACAGAGAAGATGACACAGGCCTGCCACAAGGAGCTTACAATTCAACTTTGACAAACACTACCAAAAAAATTTTGTGAACAGGAGGAGGTGGAGGACGCTAATGCTGTCAGGTTAAAAAGAGGGGGCTTTCTGAAAAAGGGAGTTGTCCCAGGAATAAAAAGCCCATGACAGAGGGTCAGGCACACAGAGTGACAAGCAGCAGTAGGAAGGATGACAATGTGGAGCACAGGACACTTGATAAAAAAAGATTGTGCAGAGACAGGCTGAGCAGCACAGGTAGAAAAACAAAGATCTGTAGGGTTTATAATTAACATGTAAGAATACATCTACATAACACATCATTGTTTCAGCTATTCCAGAGAAGATAACATTGTGAAATATAAACCAGAAGTGGCTTCCTTTTTTTTTTTTTTAATTTTAAAAAAAAAAAATCCCTTCCCATCAGGAATCCTACTGTAATACTAGTTTCCATTATGAATACTTTGCACTTCTAAACTGGGAAGTAGGGAATACCAAAAGCTCTGCAGATGCAGAAAAGACACAAAGGAAAAAAAAAAAAGTAACAAAACTTGTAGTTTTAAAGATTCATTCTTTTTACCCTACAGTATCTGCTTTATATTTTGTGGCATATTTTCCAAATTCATCAGCCTGTCAAGAGGGAAATCTACTTTAAAACATTTTAGTGATTTACTGACTTCATTAAAATCTCATTATCCTACAATTTTCCTTTGTAGACAGAGCATGAAGAGGCCAGGCTTTGGTGCGGAGTTAAACATTTCAATCGCCATCTCAAGGATCCAGATACTCTATGACAGTAACTGAATACAGTTATAAGTGTCCTATTAAGCAAAACAGCACAGATTTTCTCTGCTACTCTTGAGCGCATCATTGCATTAGTGCTATAAAGACTGTGTCGATGGGGCTTTAGGTACTGACAGATGAGTGAAAGGAAAAAGCTGTCATCCCTCCCTTCCCCACTCTGTTAATTTAATTTTTTATATTTTTTTTTTTAAATAAGGCTGCATATTAAATGCATGTGAGAGTCTAGAGGCCAGGAGCAGTGTTTCCAGAAGGTGCAATCACCTTTACACAGCAACACTCTTGACTCTGACATCTCCTACAAACAGCAAGAACTCACAGATCAGGTTTCTGCTTCATTACATTCAGTTGGGGATGCTTCTATGGAGGAGATAAAGTCTTTCCCATGACCAACCTCCTTGTACTTCTCACATGGATGAGGGTAAGGGGGTACAAGGGGCACTAACACACACCCCCCCCCCCAAATTCTAGCATTTAGGAATTATGAAAGTAGTTAAACACATTGACCTATATTTGAGCTATATAGGTAAATGCATTATTGACTTAAATTGATGTGGCTCTCTAGCCTTTGGTAGCCCATTTATTTTTTCCACAAGGTGGCCCATGCACATAGAAGAGTGCATCAGGAATGTTCTTGGTCCTGCATCACTTGGCTAGAAAGCAGCAGTTCCACTCCAAACCTAAGTAATCCACAATTACATTTCCATAAGCATCAAAGAACGAGGCAAACTGCCCATGAACAATCACATGTAACAGGACCATCCCAACAGTGTTTGTTTCTGCACCGTGCAAGACAGCATTTAGAAGAGGCTGAAGCCAGAATACTCTGTCCTCTGAGAGGCTCACCCCTGCAGCAGGTGCAGCATTTAAGCAGTTATGCCACAATCAGTAGAGTATTTGCACATCTTGCGTGCAGATACAGGGTTTTTTAGATAGATAAATTTGAGACTGCTTTTAAAATTAGTTTGTTTCACAACTGTCAGAGTAAATTAAACCCCACTAGATCAGACCAGTGTTTCACCTAGCCCAGCATGTATTTTCTCTATCTTTGACCAATTCTTAAGAGACAGAGCATGTAGAAAAGTAATCTTTCCTTGGCATAACCTTCTTATTTACAGCAACTTAAAATCTCCCTGAGTTAGTGGATGCATCAGACCATTGTTTAACCAGCCCCTTTTTARAAAGTTACACTTCTGTTCCCCACTATGTTCTGCAGCAATGAATTCCAGTTTGACTTTGCACTGCATGAGAAAGCACTCCCGTTTGTCTGTTCAACTCTGAACAACTAAAAGTTCGTTGATTGCAAGCCAAAGGCACACTTTACCCTCAATCTGCAAACAAGAGCCTGAAACTAACTCAAAGGCATGAGCTCTATTCCTCACAGCTGACCAGCAGCTTCTAAACACCATGGCACATCAGCAGAGACACCAACCACATATATCCACCATTTTATCAGATGAAACTGAGTTAGAGGATATTCCTAATAAAGGGCAGGAACTGGGAACTGCAGCAGGGAGGTAGACGGCAGGAATAAGAGGGTGTTCTTTGTTTAATTTAGTGGCACATACTTCAAAGGCAACATCATCTCCACTGCGGCTTCATGAAAATATGCCACTCGCTGTATTCCACCATTTTGCAAATACATTTATATCAGGAATTCGAGTGACATAAGAATGGACGCTATCACATTCAATGTTCTGAAACCGAGGTGGAAGTAATGCTGAGTTAGCACACTGACACCCTCCAACAGCTGTCTCTATTTTAAGACACTCTGAGTCTGAGGACTGTGGCTCAGACACTCACCTGTCTGAGCTCTTACTAAAAAAAGATACTTAATCTGTCACTGTCATGTCACAAATATCTCAGAGCAGAGTAGGAATCTTCTTCTCAAAATATTTAGGAGTAAGTGTAGTAATATGAAATGCAGAAGTCTGCAGAAAGCCCTCTGGAAATCTAAGCAAGCTGTACTACTGCTGGTGGGTCTCTGAACACATACTTGAGACAATGCCAGGTGAACAGGAAAATGAATCAGAACTCTGCCCCCTTAATTATTGCTTGACACAAAAGAAAGAAAAGCTGGCAAGGTCACTAAATCATCACCAAAGCTAGAGGCCAACAAAAGACAAAAAGGTCTAGAAGAGTARAGTGTTGACAGCAGGCAATAAGGCTGTCTTGGAACAAACACATTTAATAAAGGCAACACATTAAAAAAATTCCACAAATGTATAAAATACTCAAGTGGCAAGTCCTTTCCAAAGGAGCGACTGAAGACTAAAAGGTACCGTGAAGTGGAGTAGCATCTGAACTGCCCGCAGGAGGCTGGCTGGAGGCAGTGACTCGAGATGGCGCTGCTGTCCCACAAAGCTGCCTCGTCATCCTGTGCTGGCAAGGCCACCAGCGAGGGACTCCGCAGGGCTTCCAGCCGTCCTGCCCAGGCTCTGTGCAAGAGGTCACCAAGCTTGCTATTTAGGGAAGGTGAAGGCCTGGCTGGGCTGAGCATCTGCATGCTTCAAACCATCAGTAAAGGAGTTAACACCCAGTTTCCAGGTAATTTCTCAAAGGAAGGTCCGAGTGCACTGTTGTTTCTAATCCCCAGCTTAGAGCTAACAGGGCAGCGATCAAGTCTTGTGTGCTTTTCCGACCAGACGTAAAGAAGTTGAATGACTTACCCCCTGCCAGGCTTTGCAGTAAACGCAGGAGTTGGCAGTTCAGAAAGCATCACCACTACATCTTCATAACTGTGTTATTTCTGCCCCCAGCCTTCCCGCAGCCACTAGCTCAGCCCAGCCCAGCGCGTATGCTGGTGATGTTCATCCTCAGCGCTGCACAGTCCTGCTCCAAGCAGGTCCAAATGGTGCAGTGGTTAACGCTAGTCGCAAGGCTACAGAGGTTGAGCTACCGACCTCAACAAGAAGGTTAAGGGCAGAAAAGTCAACTTTAGACAAGACTTAGGAAAACCTCTATAAAAATAAGCAGGTTAAGAATTCCCTTTGTATTCCCTCCATGGTGAACAGGCCTGGAGCACCTTTACCCACATATATTGCTCTGTAAGTCAGCTTCACCATACAATCACCATGTACTCTGTCCAGACAGAGCATCAACATCGTAGAAGGCTCTTAATAAAGCCAAACCAGCAGCTTTTTGGTCAGTCACAGTAACCTGGTGTTCAGCAGCTTGGGGACTATTATCAGAACAATGTAAATAAGCTATGGCTAGAGGAAGAATTAACATCACCACATCACCCTGCCATATGTCCACAGGATCCAGCTACCAGACACAAAGGATTGTTCCGCACTCTTGATGCTTTTCAATGGCGAGTCAGCTCACGACATGTGAGCACCAAGGTATTTGGAGCCCCAGAACTCAGCTTCAAGAAGCTTCTCTACTTTACTAAATACACGCTGCTGCTCCTCTCCCAGGGTCATGTCGGAGGGAAGAAGAGGCAAAAGGCAACAAGTCTCAAAGCACTTCATCAGTAAACAAGATCCAATTCCTATCTCAAAGGTTCCAGGACTGCAGACAGTTTAACACACATACAGGTGGTTTGCGGGCCGGGAAGAGGAATTCCAGGCCTTTGAAGGCTTGGTCTAGGACCAAGCAGTCCGCTAGGCTCTTCATTTCAGTGTGGAAGGCAGATCCATTGCTCACAGTCTGTGTCATTTGCAGTAATAAAAGGTTTGGGAGCTGTCAGTGCTAGCAGCCAACATTTAGCAATACACTGAAGCTGTGCTCATACACATAGGAATAAAATCGCCTTCCCTGCCTCAGAAACAGTCTGGGGTATGTCTGGATAGACAGTAAAACCACTGGGTCCAGCTACATATCAAGCAGAAAGACCATTATGAAGCCTCAGGGAGGGAGGAGAGTGCAGCTTGCATCTGAGACAATGTCAGCCAAGGTTGGGGGAAGAGGGGGAGAAAACAGACTTCAGTGTGTTACATTTGCAAACTCAAATTACAGTCTTTCTTCCCTCTTCCCCCATCCCTCTATTCCTTCTCTCCCCAATTTCCTATGCAGAGAATCTGCTGCTGGAGAGTGTGATCAGGGGATAATTTAAGACACAATATCTGCGTGGCCTTTATAAAAGGGAAAAGTGTCCCGTGTTCTGGAGTAAGGAGTGGGAAGGCTCCTCCTGCCATATATCTGAGGAAAGCTCAGTCATGATGTCCGTCCCTCACTCCAGTGATGAGCAAAGACTGGCAGAGCCAGGAAAGAAAAAGCCTGGCTTATACCACAGGTAGAACCCACGGATGTGGTAGGAACCTGTACAGGGGAGGTTGTATTTGAAGCACCAGTTTAAACAAAGGCTTCCTCATTGGGAGTGCCATTGATTTTGAAGAAAAGTTTGGCATCATCCATCTTCTGGTTTTTTTCTCTCTCTAGCCTGCGTCTGTAGCAGACCAGGTAGATTGGAAGGCAGAAACCCAGGAAGCTCATGCCAAGCAAGCCAACGTTCACCTGCAGGAAGAAGACAAAACAAAATTAGGCAGGCCAGGAAGACGACAACCCAGTCACGCATGCCGAAGTGTCAGAACCCAGCCCACGTCACTCAGCTGCGGGCAAACCAGGAGATGCCCTGCTCAGTGTATTGGCAACAACCTCCACCGTATTTATATTTACACTCCTGTGCCCAGAGCACCACGTGTATAAGCTAAATCCTGCAAGAATTTGTTGCTCTAGATCATGGCTGCGGGAGTCTTGTTCCACAGAACAGGCAAGACTGTTTAAGCTGCAGTTCTTTTATACCAAGTTTGCTGACTGAAGAGCAACAGGCTGCTGGGGTGGGCACATGTAGCCTAGAGACCAGGGACTCTCCCCAAGACCGCCCATGTCATGATTTTAATGAGCTGACCAGACAGACTCATCAACCACATTAGCCCTACCCGCAATAGCCACTTGGCTTTTTGGACATTAGCATTGTCAACCCAAAATTTATTGGTAATTTATTGGTAATAGCTCTCAAGGGAACAGAGTATTTCTGCTGCATTTTGAGGTCCACACAGATTCACCCACTTTTACCTGACAGATTTTGACTCGCCACACAAACTGTTAGCAGGAAGCACTCATGCAGCCTTCCCCCTTCCTCCCTTTCCATACACCAGCGTAAGGGTTAATGGCTTTCCCTCCCAGGCAATCATTACTCACACAGGGAAGGGTCTCCTGGACAGCACCAAGGTAACAACAGACTGAGGGACATGTACAATTCCAGCTGTTTTTAACCTTGGTCCATGCACAGGAGTCCTTTTGTTTTCAAAGAAATGAGCCAAAATCATCTTTACCACCAAGCCTTCACATTAAATGTGAGAAGAACTTGCCCAGAGAGGATCTCCTTCCAAAGGTCCCGTCAATGCCATAAAAAGAGGCTGCTGCAGAAGGGCGAAAAGGGCACTGACCAACGACTGCAACCCTGTCAAGCTGCCAAACTGAGTAGAGGGGTATCTGTCAACAGGGAAAGCAACAGCATTATTATATGTCACCTTGACTGTTCACATCACCCAGATCAGATTACATTCCCCGTCGACTAACACAACAGAGCACAGTCCCAAGACAGGCATAATATGCAGAACTTCTCTCTCCTGGACTTACATATAAACTACCTCTTTTTATAGAGTATTTAGCTATACCCGATGGTGTGCACAGTGCTCTCTAGAGCAGAATGCAGCTGGTGACAAGGCTGGAGCCTTCCTCTCCAGACTATTCTCATCCTGAGCTCTCAAACTGAAAGTATCAGATCCAGCACTTGTTTTGTTTTGCAGCTGTACCGTAGGCAGGTGGAAGTGCTTATACAACCACTGTTCCTATTGCAAAGGGAGAAGAGTGTTGATATTTACAAGTTAAAAGCAGGGCCTCTTTATCCAGATGACAGCATTTGCRGCTGAGCAATCATTTTCATCTGGTCATAACAATTTGCTCCCTTTGGAAGTGAGTGAAACCTGCACAACAGGTTAGTATGTGTTTTCCTTTTTAGAGGACAAGTCTGATCCTATGTCAAACTAAAGAATACTGTTGATTGGAAAGGGCTGAATATCAGATACTACTAATGGAAAAATAAATTTCAGGAACAGTCTAACATCTTTCTCTTTCCATGACTGAGCAGTGTTTAAAAAGGGTCAGGTTAAGCTAAGCTTGGAAAGAAAGAAGTGGATCAAAACGTTCAAATATTCAAAGAAGTCACATTCAAAGGAAAAATACCTCACTCCAGGAAGTTCCAGAGAGTTGCAATGGTCAAACAGGATTAGTTTACAAGCAAGCTGATATGTACAGCAACAGGCATTTACCTTGCCTAAGACAAAAGTCTTTTGCTTCTAGCTGCCAGGGAACCAAAAGTTTATGCATTTTTGAAGCAGAGTCTTAGATGGGTTTTCTAGTCTGGATTCCCCAGACACTGGGACCAAGACCTTTGACAGAAGGAGTCTGTGAAGTTGTGGAGTCTCCATCCGTGGAGATATTCAAAACCCGACTGGACGCAGTCCTGGGCAACCTGCTCTAGCTGACCCTGCTTGAGCATGAGGGTTGGACTAGATGGTCTCAAGAGGTCCCTTCCCACCTCAACGATTCTGCGATTCTCTGAAAGATAACAGCTTCTTTCTGTTCCTCTGTCCAGCAGCTCAGGACAGAGGGGCAGATCTGTTTTCAAAACCAAAAACATTGCTTAATAAGGAAGAGAGTATTTAGATTCAGCTATTGACAATTTTGATAAATTGGAAACAGGATGGATGATCTCTCCTGGGAAAGGGAGTAGGCATCACTAATGGTATCTTGAGCAATACTTTACCAATGTAATTTCAGAGCAGACCAGTAGCAATGTATTCAGTTATGTTAACGTTTTACCTGGATACATGCACATAGCTACTCATTATAAGACAAAAAAGGCTTGAGTTTTTACTATATAACCTTAGTGTCGATAGCCTAGTCACACCTGAGGCCCATATATAGCTGTGCCTGTCTCACTGCAGTAGCTATGCCAAAGGTGTTAGCTGTTTCTAAACAAGGAAAGCATCAGCTAGGAGTTCAGTCCAGCTACCGTCATATCCAGTGGTGACTGAGGAAACAAGTTGCATCATTTTTCCCCTCTGACCACGAAGACTTCACTTCCTGATCTCCCTCTCACCTGGACAGCTTATTATCCCAAACCAGTTTATCTAGCCAGCCACATATTATAGGTAAGCGGAGACTTACACAGCTGCATAGAGGCCTCCCACAGCTGAGTGGATGAATCCTCTCACAATCGTGTGCAAAATGAAGGAAAGAATCTGGAAAGAGAAGCAGAAAAGTGTCACGTCCTAGATACCACCTAGGTGTGCCGGACCCCAACATACAACCATTCCTGAGAGCTGCTCTTTCTAGTACAAAGGTGGGCTTGAGAAACCCAGAACCAAAACCTGAAAGATCAGCACAAGGGAAGAAATTTGTAGTCATCTCTAAAAGCACTGCTTTTCCTTACTTTGCAAAGGCTAACATGTAATGCCCCCTGAGGTTAACCGCACACAAGACCTATCTCATTTGTAGATGGCACCGCTGCAAGGACATGTGCCCAGCAACCTGTGGTCAGGGTCACAATGCTTTTTCATTGCGCTTGTGGCCGATTTAGTTAATTTTCCACAAGTTATTGAGGACAATATGTAAGTATGAGCAAACTATATCTGTTTGCCTGCGTCATCAAGGCATGTTTAAGTGTAGCATAAAATCACGAAACTCCTCTGCCAAAAACAGGTGGTGCCACAAAATAAATATTTTAACAGGTTTATAATCCCACGGGTACCATTGGGCATAGCATTTGATGCAGAAATAACCTGCTGTATATATCAGTGTCATGCTTCTTACAAGCAACTTTTCTGACTGTCAGCAGCTTAAATCGAGCCCGGGTTAAAGGCACAGGCACTGCTGAGAGGATCTCAGTAGGAAAGTATTTGTTGTTACAAAGCTCAGCTGCAGAAACTTTAAGTTTGAATGAATTGTGGATCAACTCTGACATTTTAACTATAGCTGCTTCTTTAGGTTCTCTCAAGAGATGTAAACTGCATGGTATTACTTGTTTCAGCTCTAAGACTGGGGTTCCCAAAGGAGTACAGAAGTCTCCCAGCAGTGCCAGAAAGCCCTCCTGCCACTAGCTGGTTCTGCCAGCTTGCAGGACCTCCTGGCACTGTCCTGCCTGTCATTTTGTCAGGACCCACACTGCCAGCCCCTCCAGCACACCCATCAATTTGACCTATTCACCTGCAACGGTAGATTAGGAATAAGACAGGTGATTCCAAATCCAACCAGCAGGACATTTGTGAATGCAAAGGCATTGGTGGCATTGGTGATTTTCTGGATCCGACGATCACGTTTTTTCTTTTTCTTGTCACTTCTGGAAGGATAGCAAAACCTATGTTACAAAAAGCACTTTCAGCAGCTACTGGAACTCACAGCAAGATTCTCCACATATCACATCAACTCTATCTAAAGCGGTTTGGCTAGAGGTCTGCCTAAGGAGGTGGTGGGATCTCCATCAGTGGAAGCTGAGGAACATCTGGGCAATTATTTCAGTGCTGTTACTCTTACTGTTAGGCTAGAAGGGAAGCCTGAGCCCCCCTGCTGCAATTTAAATTTCCTCTTCTTGACTGATCTTAGTGGACATGAAAGATAGTTTGGTCCTTTCCTCTGCAATTATCAAGTCTTCCTTCAGATTTTCTTTTCTACACTGAAGAACCAATATTCTTTTCAGTCCTTTATCACAAAACACATTATGCAGAGCAGAAGGGGCCTGCTACGTGGCTGCGTGTCCCATGTGGCGCACACTACGCACCGCTCAGCATTGCTCTCCTCGTTCTCTTCTGGGCCATCATCGCATTCTTTCAGTCGCCAATCCATGATGTACCCGATCACAGGCGCTGTCAGCAAGCACAGCAGTTGCAATACCCCAAAAATGGAAGTGTAGAGAGCCACTGCAGGAAAAAAAAAAAAAAGA
>JAYKAV010000378.1:1352023-1370208 GCA_035582835.1 Phoebastria nigripes | reverse complement strand
AAAAAAAAAAAAAAAAAAAGACAGAAAAGAAACTGTTCCTCCCCATTGATCACTCATTAAGAGCCCAGACCCCACGTACTCACAGGCTAACAGGCAGGGCTGAAGGAGCTGGGACACCAAATCCCCACGTCATCATTTAGCCTCCCAGAGGCATGACATTAGAGTGGACATACTGGGTGCACTTGCTTCAACCATTCTGATCCTGCACTAGTATTCTGAGCAGCATCAGCCCAACAGCAAGCAGGGCTCCAGGAATGGGACCCAGCAACTGCTTAGTGCCAATGAGGTTTCTTCTGGCTAGGACCAACAGGGAAGGTTCTTACAAGCAATATATCCTGCACAACCAACCCTGCCTTAGTCATCTCCTCTCCTGCCTTGCTGGGAGCTCCAGCTGCATCTTTTCCAGCTGGGAAGCTTCAGCAAGGACAAGCCAGGCTGGGAAGGTGAGGACTAACCCATTTTGTGCAGAACAGACAAGTTTGGAGGCGGGGGAGGGGAGATTAGCAGCAAAACACACAGAATCTGAGAGCAATCATTAAAGACCTCAAACTGATGAAAATTCCCCATGTGTTAAAGATAGGACAAGTATCTACGTGGCTTGTTAAGGGAAAGCTGATGCCAGCAGACTTAAAAGAAACTGTCCCCTCCTGTTACTGAACAGTTCCCCCACCCCGCAACGCTTTTTCCACTTCCTCTCTGCAGCCCACGTGATGGATTTGTAGGCATCACACAGAAGGGCTGGTGAGTCATGGTGTACCACAGCTCTGAAATAAGGATGTAATTCTGAAACTGCCCATCTCAGCACAGAGTGCTTACAAGTTACAGCACTGTAAGCAAAATAACCAAAAAGAATTTTAGTTGTCTCTCTCAACGCATTTCTAGATCTAGCCAAAGCAGTACAGCCAGGACTTATACCAAGATCAACTTGGTAATGGAGAGAAGTTTCCAACAAGCCTTTCTCTCCTATGCAGTTGTAGCAAACCCCAGCAGGGCTGCCTTGCTGTGCCCAGGCATGGCACCTCATGATACTTTCCTCAGTCCAGCTGCTGGCAAGGGAACTAAAAGGAACTTCCAGCTCCAACCTCCAAACTCACATTCATGCCACCGTTACCTCTGCAAAGGCAAGCCCTGAAGAGGCCCCACGTTCCACCTCATTATAGGAACTGCTGTAGCCAGGAGAGACAGGTGGCATCACCCTCTACAAACACTCCTGGAGCTGATTTGCTGTTGTCTGGTTATTTTTTAATAGAGGGTAAGAAGCAAGCCACACTGTCATGTTTTGCCTCTTCATGCTGTTCTGAACACTTCACCTTGGGCTCTAAACAGCAAGAGCAGAAGCCAACTTGAAGCAGGGAATGAAATTTATGGGGTCAGCAAGAGAAGAGAAGGAGAAACCGTAGCTGCTACAAAACAGGGCCTCCTCAATTTATCTATCATGTTAAAAAAACATTATTTCCTGAGGAGGAGGAAAGAAAAAAAGAACAATACCTAGCAAATACCAGCAGAAGTAGAAGCCTGGAAAGAGCAAACAGACAAAGGGCGCACACATGGGCACAACCCTTTACATCCACTGTTCTACATGTCTTTCCCTCAAAACTATCCTGAGCAAGCACCCCATACAGCTTAGTTTTCCAGCCCACCCTGATTCTACCCAAGGTCTCCAAGTATTACCACATTTGAAAGCAAGGTGACAGTTTACAAAAGATGCAGCCAAATTTCACAAGTAGACACAAGTCTACTCTCTCCTGCCTTCCTACAACACAGTTACACAGTCATTTACAGAGCTACTGAACCCCTTAGCTTCTCCCCCATCTTTTGGGGGTTTTCAGAAGATAAGTAGCCACAGGCTGACTGCTTTTTCCACCTGTAGGTTTCATGACAGGTCTAAGTCACCATAATCTGCACAGGAAGCAGGACTTTCAAGGACAGAGTGCCTCACTGCAACTTAAAGACTTTACTCCCTATCTGAAAGGTTTTCCCCACATCCTTCTCTCCTGTTCTGCTCCCAGGAATATTTAAGTTTTCTTTGACCCTAACACTTGCAGGATTGACTCAACTCTCCTCTTCCCTTGCTGAGTGCTCCCAAGAGCAGTTGCAGGTGGAGGGAGCTCTCTAAACAAGTCACATCCAAGTAAATAACTGCAAGAAGAATGAGGAAACCAAGGGAGCAGCATCCCATCCTCTCCTGATCCACACAGATTACATTTCTAGAGAGCTGCACGCATCTTGGAATTGCTCTTGCAGCCTGACACTGCTGCGACTAGACAATACCACTGTTTTGCTGATGCCATGGAAACAGCAAGACAGTGAGCAGACTGCACTGCGAGCCCAGGCTACGTTCAGGGGGAGGAGGGGGAAAACGGGAAGAAATCTCAAAGGTGGCACAGAAAAAACGCAATACACCCAAGGAGCACAATCCCTTTTTTAACATGGAGCTTGATCTAAACAGAATTGGCAGCATATAGTTAATATTAATTCTAAAACACCAAGGAGGGGAGGAGCAGAARAAATGAAAGAGAAATAACTAGAGCAAGCCAGGGTAAAAAGAAAGTGGGGGGGGGGGGGAAATCGGTGTGAAAGAGTTACAAGGTAAGCAGAAAACTAAGCAGTGTTGGGAAAGGTAGGCAGTGTGAAGTTTGTCCTGTTTACTGCTTAATGTCTAAATTGGCTCTTGAGCCAGGAGATAAAGAGCTGAATGCTGCAGGCTGTCAAAAGCTCAAGAAACAAAGCAATTCAGGGAATGCCAGGGCACTTGGAGTTTCCCGAGTTTCCTTCCCTCCCCCAGAGCTCACTCCTGTTTTCAGAGGAGTGCCTCTTGATTTATCAGCTTCATGCAATCCAGATTTAACAAGTTCAAACTGGATCTTACTACAAAGGACAAAAAAAAAAAAAAGGCTAAGTCTTGTTTTGCAATCCTGGGTATTTTCAACAACAGTAAACTAATGTACTCTTTCCTGTTTGCTCCATGTACTGAATCAGAGCTATAAATACAGACGAGTCCAGCGCAGCGAGCACCCCTGAGCCTCCCCAGCACACACCAAGCTGCACAAAACAGCTATGACTTCACTTCTCCCACCCCCAGTTGCTGGGCTGAGACACCTAGTCCAACCATTAGTCATGAGAGTCAGCTGCTCTGTACTTTGTGCTTGCTTAGGATAAGCAAAGCAAATACCTGATGAAATAGGTTTTCCAATTAAAAAAAAAAAAAAAAAATTATCACAGTCCATCCTGAAAGGTTACTTTCAACAACCCATCTGGGGAAATAACATGGAATAGTATTTAACAGACACTGGGCTAAAATTAGCTTGACATTCAAGTGTCTACCTCGCTGCCCCTCTCTCCTGGGCCAGTTCCAGCCCTCCACCTGGGCTCCACTCCAGCCCTACCAGCAGCTGTCAGCTGCACCCTGATACCGCTAATTGCCATACACAGTGTATCTGCTGAGTAATCAGGTTCGCTGGCCTCTTGCAAGGACCAAGTCTGGGTCAGGTACCAGTTCCAAGGAAGCAGATAGAAGTCTTCAGGTTACCCTACCTTGATCTTGATCTCCAGACAGAAACTCAAGGATGGTATTCATGGCCCCCATGTAGAAGATGAGCCGTAGCTGAGTGACACACATGGTGATAAGGCTGAGCAACAAGATAGGACTGAAGACACTCTTCATGAAGGAGGGAGAAGCTGCAGAAAGAATAACAAAGTCTCTGAAGAAGGCAACATACCTTCGTAAACATGTACAAYTTCAGAAGAGGCTTTGGCCTCTGGGTTAGCAGGTCTTCTCCTAGCTAGTGATTCCAACACTGCGTGCCAGTAGCAGCTCCAAGGAGTTCACAGTTAGCAACCACCTGGTGCCTTACAAACTTCCATAATGAACAGCTATAGATGCTTGGAGTTTGGCTACCAGTAACCGGGGCAAGGGGAACAGGAAGGAAGACTCACCTAATTCTGTGGATTAGAGCAAAAGGAAGCTTCAAGCCATTTGCTTTTGCCATACCCCTGAGTAAGGAAGGCTTGRTCATGATGGCAACAGTCTACCTAAGAGACAGCAGTGATCAACTGCACTGTCCTTCTGCAGCCATACCAGTTACCCATGCTGTTGTCCCCACCACTGGCAACAACATACGGTGTATTTAGGCAAGTATACAAGGACAGGATTCCTTATAACTGAACTTGTATTTAAATAATGGTGGCTGGCATGTGGCCCTGGCAACGCATGGATCACATATCGCTATCTCATAAACAGGTCTGGAGCAGAGCAGAGAGGCCGACGGCCTTGTGCCAGCACAAGCATCCCTGGGGCACTCATGGAACCACACCTGCGTTGTCAGGCTGGCACTTCACTTCTAGGTCCACCGTAGACAGACAGAGCTTGTTGTTCTCTTGCAAGGCTGTCGGCTCCTTGGGGCCCTTCATGGAGCTCCCTACACTGAGACGGCGCCCCACAGTCGTTACTTGCTTGTAAAACTGCTTCCCTGTGATTTTATGGTCAAATCCCAGCCAGCTGAACTTTATTTTCACCCTGTTGGGCAGTAAAGAGCATGAGAGCTGCAACACAGGGTGGGGAATCAGAGGCAGCAAAGTTGCAGGAGTCAGAAAGGCTTGGTGTGGATTTAAGGCACTAGTTTCCGTCTACAAACCCACAAGTGGTCTGGATCCAGAGCACAGAGAGATACTTCCCTGGGCCAATTTGGCATAGAAATACTTATGACTACTGACAGATCATTTTCCTTCATAATTCCCACACTTTGGAAAGTTCAGCTTTCCACAGATATTCACCAGTCAAGACATAACACTAATGGCAGACATAAATCCTCAACCTAAGAAGGAACAGCAGCAATAAACAACATGCAAGGGAGTTCCCTGTCTACTCCTCTAAATTAGCTGTGCCAGCACTTTCTAGAGGATTAAGAATGGGATTAGCCCTCAAGGCCAGTCTAGAGGACACTTACGAATAGTCCATGTCTTCTGGTCCTGGGAAAGGCTCCAGTGGCCAATTGAAGAAACAGTTGAGGAAAACTAGTCCTGCACAGCTTGCCCAGACAAGCAGAATAAGGATGAAGGAGACCCCAAAGTCATATATAACCTGGAAATCACAAGGGAATATGGTTTTGGCTATAAGAGCAGGAGTCTGAGAGGAAGCTGTGGGAAAGAACAACATGCTACATTTAAAATGGGTTTAACTCAAGTGGTAACAAAGAACAGTTCTGRGACATGCAGGCTTGGAAAGAGATGTATATGCACATCTTTAACAGCAGCTATAGCAACAACAACAGGATGTCCAGCTGGAATAGCATGCAGCTGTATCGCAGATAACTGCCATCAAAGGTTTTATGCTAACTCTGCGACGAAAGATCTCTGGTTCAGAACCACTAGCGATCTATCAAGGCAGCCCAAGTGACCATCTCTTCTGCCCCTTCAGCACTGTTTGCTAGCTCTGAGCTATGTTCAGAGCCAACCATCAGTGACAATCACACAGATTAAATATATACGTGTATTAAAAATACATATATAGACTCCTTAGGGCTTAAAAAAAGCAACCTTTCATTAAAAAGATCTTCACTTTTTCACTTTTACTTAGCACCTTTAAAATTTTACCGTCTATTAGCAAGCAGACGATTCTCTTTGCAGTATTTGTTGCGTTCTTGAGGCAGTCACATGGGAAGTCTTTTAACAGATGGGAACTGAATCTTGCAAAGGCATATCTCTAAACAAGTGCTTTAACAAATAGTCCCTCTTTCTTGCCACATTATTGCTAAATGGTGCAAAACTCCAGCACACCACCACCAGTCATGAGTCACGATCCCACAGCCTCACCTTGATTCCTGGAAAAGTCACAGCAGAGGAAGCATAAGAGCCAATCATCAGAGCAATGAACGTGGAACGAAGGTCACCAAACATGTTGGGCAGCTGGGGAAAGAAAAATTGGTTGAAACAGGCTGCTGCCAAGAGAAAGGAAGAAGAGGGAAGGAGGCTTTCTTGAGAAGACATAAATCTGGCATTTTAGGATTAAGACTTCTGGATACCAGAATCTGAAGCAGCCAGTTTTACTCAAGAATGACTTAGCTCTTCAGGATATTGCTCTGCAGGTTGCATTAGTGTCTCCAGTGTCAGGGAACATCTACAATCCAAGATTCACGTGCTTAATGACRCTGCTTCTTTCCAGACTGACAGCATGCTTTGCATTGGTTACCTTTAGCACAGGAGTATTTGCTCCAGCCCTTGTGCTTTCTTTAAGAGTTCCTTACCCCAAGCCTGTAGCCACCACCTCTTTTCCTCTCCAAAAAATATGTGCCCAAGTTCTCTACATATCACCCTCTTTTTAGTCAAGAGTTGTTAGACACAGGCTGTGACTGCTGCAGTCTTTAACACACCCTGCACCTTGAACTGCCAGGTTTGTTTATGCACCTTGGGTCAGCACCCAAATCTTTGCAGTAGACCAGAAAGTTCCTGTTATAACAAGAAGGAGCAGAGACAAACATGAACTGTGTTGCTGTTTGCATTCCCATTTCTAGCTAGGTCCCTGGCTCCTTCTGTGAAAGCAGACTCTCTACGAGAGGAGCTAAAGCTGGTCATTTCTCCACCAGTTGGATGGCTCAGATGCCCAAGCGCACCAGCTTGGAGCTAGGTGCARGAAGGCAATCACAAACACTAGGTATCCAAGGCTTTATTGCCTGGCGCAGCTACGAAGCTGCTGAACTCTGCAGCAAGAAGCAGGCAACAGCACCTCACRTTGCTATTCCTGCCACCCACCCCACTTCGCTGCCGGGGCTCCTATCAGGTGTGATGGCATTGCTGAGAGCAGACCAGGCTGGTTGTGCAAGGATGTGTTGGGAAAGCAAAGCTCTCAGCAGGGGCAGCTAGAAGCAGCTCACAGCAGCCACTTCTGCCACCTCAACAGCAAAAACACGCCCAGCCTGGCTGTCCAGCCCCTGCTTCCACTCAGGACCCAAAAGCAGAGTGGAGCAGGCAGAAGGAGCTGTGAGACCTTCCCACTTCTCCTGGGAAAGGAGAAACTCCCCGTTTTTCTAAACAACCAGAAGTGAACAAGTTTCCATCACCAATTAATGATGGCCTGCAAACTGGAAGTTACAGGGAGAAGCTTTGAAGTTGTAGGCTACAGAGAGCTCAGCTGATACCCCCTGAAGCCGGTCAATGGGCAGAGATTCTGCTGCAGGCAGACAGATTTCCCTCCCACCTCCTTTTTCGGGTCACTTACTCCGCAAATTCACTTGGGCATCACTACCACGTCAGCCTCAGAGGGCCTCAAAGCAGGACACTGTGGGTGCCTTCTAGGACTGAAAGCATAACCAGCATTTTATCTGTTTAAAGATGCTGCTGAACAAAATGATTCAGAGAACATTAGACCGAGTCTCAGCAAGCAAATGCTGTCATCACATTCCCTCTCTACTGCTGAAAAACAAATCCATCTTTCCCAGGAGTTGCATATAAGGCAAGCAAATCTGGCTTGTGTCATGGCAGGACCAGCGTGTTTACAACACAAGTATTCCTGTGCAGGAACACTCTAGGATCCATCTGGCTGTTTATCATCCCTCTGTCTCACTGCAGAGCTTCCTATGCAGTGCGGCCTCCAGGTCCTCAGATAACCCCAGCTAGGGAACAGCAGCAATGATGTGCCGAGCCTGATGCTGCTGGTGAACCCCGAGCAGACGCACACAGCGGAGGCAGAAAGCGCTGCACTTCTCTGCAGTGAGGATCCCCACACCCATCCCCAGATCCCTGCATGCGGGAGAGCTGCCAACAGGCTGCTTTCAGGAGCTGCAGACAGGAAACAGCAAAGGATCCAAAGGTCTGTTACCAGGCACAAAAATCTCTCCTTGGAAGCAGTGGCCTAAATACACACCCCAGAAAAGAGCATCTGCAGAATACAGTATCTGCAGGTTGCAAAAAGGCTAGTCACTGTCACCAGGCAGAGAATTAATTTAATCTCAAATACCCCAAACCTAAAATAATCTCCAGAAATTACACCAAACAGCTGCTCCTGCTGGGGAGCTCAGAGCAGGGCAAGAGCTCCACAAACACAGCTGCTTCTTGGCTCAGGCTGGTTTTCCCCAGAGATCACAAAAAGCCTTTTTCATACAGCAGGCAAGCAACTCCCAGGTGGATCCTCCTGCTCCGAGGGCTACTGGAGATGTAGAGCAGGCCTGAAAGCAAGCAGTCATGTCCAGGAAAACCCAAGTCTGCTTCTGCCTCGATGGGGACAGAAGTCCTAGAAAGGCTAGAGATTTCCTAAAATCCTGTTTGGCACCAAGCAAGCAGTTAGATTAAAAAAAAAAAAAAAAAATTGGCCATAGGAGATTTAAGGTCTTATCCAACCCAATCAAAGCAGAAACTGCAAACACTGAGCACTTGGGTGGAAAAGAAATCTGAGACTACCTGGAGGGGCAGAGGGGAGGCAAAGGGAAAAAGTAGTCCATACCCAGACAGAAAACCTCTCAGACGGCGAGTGCCAGCACTGGCAGTGCCTGTGCAGGTCTCATCTAAAGACCAGCTACTAAAATAACACACAGTATTTACTAAGATATTTTTCATGCTGTCTTTATAGCGGCAAGCATTGGAAAAAATTAACCATAGAGAGAAAAAAAACAAGCCACAGAGCAAGTGGGCTCTTTGTTTTTCTGCCACCAAAAAGATCTGATCCTCATTCTGATCTTATCCCTGCAGGCCAGAAGGAACAACTCCACTAACTTCTGCCCATTCTGGTATGACAGCCCCAATGCCGCAAGACCTACAATGACAGAAACTCTTACGCCTTCTGTTTAAAGGTCAGTAATACTCAATGTATTGTTAACTTTATACMCCATCTGAAAGATACGAACTTAGTTTTGCCATACTGTAACTGTTTTTTCCTGCAGTCCTTTATTACAGGTATGCAATCCTAAATGGATAAAATAATTTCCTCTCGCAGATTGTTTTCTCGTCTGCCCTATAGTGCGTTTAAGACCTTAGATCATTTTTTTCTAATTTTTTCAGCTTTTTCCTGGAGACAATCCATATACAAAAGATACCACAGTAGTATTACCAAACCCAGTTTCCCCTCCTCTTGCAAAGACTGTTTGAAAGAACAGTAGAAAAAGTCAAGGGATTGAGAACTAGACTACTGGAGAATGGCATTTTTGTTCAAGCTAAACTTTGTTTTCCCTATCAGGGGTATATTTGGAAGTTATATAGACACTAAAAATATGTTCTCCAGGAAAGCTTCAAACTGCCYGCTTTGTCCAAAGCATATGGAAATTCCTGTTCCCATTCTCCAACAAACAAAAGATCAGAGAGCCCTAAGTTTTCCTAATATTTCTGAGCAGAGAAGATTCCCTACACAGAGATGCCCCCCCCGCTCCGATTAAAGGGCGCTGTTTGTAGCAGAAAATAAGAGCAAAGCAGCTGTAATTCTTTGAAAGGAAAACAGGACAGAAAACAATCTATAAAAGGCTCTTTGTGGTAATTTGTCACACATGTTTATTTCTTTGCATGAAATAGCTTCGGAGCAGAACCAGCGCCAGATTCCTGTGTTGCTGTCAGAGCCACCAACACAGATCTGTTTCCATTTCCAATCTTCACTTATATTGGCTAAGACCAAGTCACAAGGCAGAAATCTCCCCTCTGCATTTTAACAACAGGCACAGTCTGACCTTGTTCCCAGAACTGGGAACAGCACCGCTGGCTCACTCCCCCTCCTCCCTAAGCCACAAYGCAAGGCACCCAGGAACGGCAGCTTGCTTTGGCTCCGCAGCTTGCCATGTGCTTTCATGATACCCTGGGGACTTGTTACTGAAAAAGGCTTTAAACCCAAGAGGCAAAGCTTCGGGGAGCACTGTCCCAGGCTGTAATCCTCAGAGATCCCGTTTATTCCTTGCACAGGCACTGACAATCCCCGTCTCCTGCCCTCCCATCAGATCACAGCATGCCCACGCATGCAGGTGTCCCGGGAGGTTTCAACACCCAATGAAGCCCCACGAGCCGTGGCACCCGGGGAGCATCCCAACCCCACATGCTGCAGGGGCTCCCTTCACGGCCACCCTTGCTACGAAGCAGCAACTGTAACCCGCCTGGGGTGGCAGAGGACCAGCTCATGCACCAGTGGTTTTGACACATTTCCTGGAGCGCTTCAGGTCACTTGTAGCTGGCAGAAGGAAGTCACCTTGCTTTGATTTGTGCATGCACGTGTGTGCTCAGCAGTCAGTGCCTGTGTCAGCCAGAATAAGCTTACTTGGCACCAGAAGTTCATTAGCACTCACCACCTCTGTGTAATGAACATCCTTAAAAAGGTCCTCGAGTCTCCCCTTCCCGCGCTTACTTCAGCCTCTCCTGGGCACAATGCAGAGCACAGTGCGTGCAAGCCACATCGCCCGGAGCTCGCAAGCCATGGACCTGTCGTCCCCGTGTCCCTCCCTTGCCACACTCCCTGTCTCCATGGGCCACAGGTGGAACAGACCCACAAGAGATCACCACGTCACCACAGAAGATGGCTCTTGACACACCAACTGTAAGCACCCCAGCTTGCAGGCAGAACCACGCAGGGACAAAACAGTAAGCTGCCAATGAGCAAAATACACCTGCTTTTAACAGTCACCACCACAGCTACGCTGTGATGCAGGTGAAGAAGTGCTTCCCTCCCACTTTAGACTATTTTTAATCACATTCGCGTGCCTCAGGTACCGAAATGCCTCTGTGCCGCTCTGCAGGGAGGCACAAGTAGCTACATCTGAATTCGAACTTGAGAAGTCAGGCCTGAAGCCACCTCAGCTCTTTACAAAACACACTGCTGTCTGGAGGGGATAGGCTCCACCTGAGGTCTCCCTGTGTGAACTCACAGCATCGCTACTTGCTTCAGACTGCCTCAAGGCTTGGATCTCTTCTTGGAAGATTTGACCTTTTTCCTGCTGCTGTACTTCCTTAGTGCTGTGGAACTGGCTCACTAATAAGAGCGCTAATAAGTGGCTTTGCTTACTACTACTGGTGCTAAAAGCCACAGTACAGCACATCCAATATATTTCTGCCCTGTTCTTGCCCTCCCTCCTATCATCACCAGTGGCTCTAAAATAATCTGTGACCCCTTAATAACCACCCAGAGAGACAGTAACCAATGCTGGCAGCCGCAGGATGGGAACCCTCTCCTCTCCCACAGCGGTACTGATGTGCTCCTCTCTTCCTTGCTTTTATTTGAAGCGTGGCAGGATGACATTTGCCCCACAGTTCTTTGGGACCACGGCCAAGGCTTCCAGTGAGGAACACTACATACGAAGGAGGGACCGACATCTGCACAGAGTTTTGAAAGCTTTGAATATATGAAAGCAACAGCAGCAGCAACATCACAGTACACGCAGTCATCTGTAAACCCAGCCTCTGCCAAATTTACGTCTCAGGAGTTCAGTCAGTGTCTGAGCCTTGTTCAGCCAGTGTCTAAGCCTTGTTAAATTAGAGGTAACCTTAACAGAAAGTTTTACTTCAACAGCAAGTTCAAGGTAATGCAGTCCAAATCTCAAAAGTTTTCAACCACAGCTCAAGAAACATCAGTGCTTCCCAGACTGTTTTCTGGCACACTTTCCACCCAGCCCTGTTTCAGCCACATTGACAAGGATCAGGGTAATGAGGTAGAAAATAAAGCAGCTACTTGGAGGACGATACTGCTTCTGTCTCCAGGCAAAAAGAACCCCAGAATGTAGAGGAGATCCAGCTGACAGTTCTTGACCAATGCTTGCAATACAATCCATGGACTAAACAGATCTAAGCGGGCTGCACAGATGGAGCTGGGTGCATCAACAACGCAGCATTTCTAAGGAAACCTGGAAGGGACCCTCACCCTTCTGAGAGCAAAAGCTTTTGTGCTCAAGAACATCCATTTTCCTGGGGCGAGATGCAAACTGTGCTTGCAGAAAGCTGGTCGTACACAGCTGCAAGGGTTTGTGCCCTGCTGATTTTTCCTGTAGTACGTCAATGCTAATTCCAGTGCAAACACATGTCCAGCCTGTGCCAGGTAGCTGAGCACTGCATGTACAGGCATATGACAATTTGAGTCCTAGACAAAACCACTTCCTTTTTTCCCCCCCCACCTTCACCTGAGATGCAAGGGACAGGTAAAAAAAAAAAAAAAAACCTGGGGAAAAAAAGCCTTAGAATAACCACCTAGTACTCAGCCTTTCAGGTAAAATAGTGACTGACCCTTTGTACCAAACAAAAACATGTGCTATTCAAGCCACAGGCAAAGATCCACTTTGTTCTTTCCTGCTAGCCCAGCTCACAGCCATAGTAAGGAATAAAATAGAGTCAGGTAATAACTCTTCACTTACCGTAAGCGATGTGAAGGTCATGCACATCCCACCAAAGCCATTCAGAGCCAGCGCAATGAATATCAGCACAGACAGAGCTGCAACAATAAAAAAAACCGCCCTTAGCTTTTACTGGGGTGGGGAGGGAAAGGAGACAGAGCCCTGAGGGCTTTGGCCCTGACACGTGAAAACCTCAGTGGATCAACACCCTCAGGATGTGCCACACTGTTCCTGAGCCAGCACCCATTTCCCCAGGCACACAGAGGGGGAGGGCCAGGGCCCTCCTCCAAGACAGAGTTCAGGATGGGATCATCTCTCTCCAGGATGGAAGGGTTTCTTCTCTCTAATGGACAGACTTGCTGATGCAGCTTGTCTGAATGGGTCTTAAAAGGAAGATTTACTTGAAAAAAAATGGATTCAAAGTGTCATCTCACTATCTGGTCTTGAGGAGCAAGCTCCATCTATCCCTGGTGAGAAAGCTGATTACACATCGTGTGCTATTACCTATTATTACCTATTTCTCAATCCTGAAAAAGCCATGAACTTGTTTGGAATTGCTCCTTTATGGGACCTGGCCCTGCCCAGATGCAAAACTGAGAGACCTCGCTATCTCTGACGTTGGCCCTCGCTACGCTTTCCACTCAGGGTTGTGAAACACCAGCCCTCCCCAGAGCCGCTTAGCTCCCACAGGCCAGCAGATGCTTGGCTTGTGTCCTCAGCAAGACCTCAGTACAGCACTGTGCTCTGACGACTGTCACACGTCCACAGTGCCATGTACGCTTGTCTGCTTCCCCAAAAAAAAAAAAAACCCAAACCACAGCCCCAAAGCCCTCCCAGCTCAGCAGAGAAATGCCTACTTACAGTCTGGGTTACTGGCACCATACGCGATCAGCACACAGGACACAGCAAAGCAGGCACTAAAGGGAACCAAAACCATGAGCTTCTTACGGACAGCCTTACATGCAGTAAATTACATATGCTTCTACCTCCTCAGCACCTCGTTAAGCAAGCGCAGTATAATTTCTGTAAGAGGGAGGGAAGCTGGCGATTTGGAAAGAAAAATCCAGGGAGATACCCAAATATTACAGACAAACCTTGCACAAGGGCTGAGGCAGCAACCTTTCCTTCCCAGTACTGACGCAGCTCTTGCTGGACCCAAATTCCCTACTGGTTTTCCAGCACGGCGCTTTGCCAGCCCTCACCTCGAGGTGACCCAAGACAGCAGCAGCCTCCGTCCTGAGGCCCAGCTGTGGTCACAGCACTCACAGCCTTTACCTGCTCCTCTGGTAGGGTCTGAGTCAGAGAATTGCCCTGTTTTTCCCCACTCTGCCTACAGACCAGTTTGGTTTCTGGTACAGTTCAGTGCATTAAAATTCAGCAGCGCCAGGGTCCACTGTGCCCAACAAGTCACTAATCCCTACATGCCATGACCGAAGCAGCTAACAACCTTGCTATTTCAGGCAGAAAGCAACATATACCACATGGCAGAGAAGGGCCCTAGAAAAGGCAGGCAGGACGTGTTTATCCCCAAGTTAACTCCCCAGCTTGCAAACGATGATGTAACATCTTGGTTTTGTGCCTCTCAGGACATAGCTCCCAGCTCAAGGAAAAAGCTACCCTCTGTGACTCACAAATGACTCCGCTCTTCCTCCAGGCTCCATCTGGCCAGGGAGCACAGAGCAACACTGGAGAGCTGAAGTGTGGACATGGAGTCCCAGGCCCTTCCCTTATGGAGCAATTCACTGTGCTGGCCAAAATCATCCCAGAGCTGCTCCGGTGCCTTGTGCGTGGCCAGCAGCTCCCAGTAGATCCCAGCCCCATCCCTCATACAGTTCCCGAGGCTGCAGGGACCCTGCAATAGGCACAGCACCCAAACAGCACCCATCTGCCCCAGACAACATGTGAACTCGCCCCTCAGCCCACCCGGGGACCCCAGGACACCAACCTGCCAAGCAGCCGCAGCTTGCGAGGGCCATACTTGTCCATGACAATTCCCAGGGGCAGAGTGATTGCACTGAGCAGGAAGGACCCAATGGTGAAGGCCAAGTTCAGCATTTCATCCTGGGCATTGCAGGAAGGCCATTTGTACTCTGAAGCTGTGCTGTTCTCATGTTCAGGGTTGCTGGAGGTGTTTCCTACATGGGATGATAGAGGATCATCATTGTAGTCTGTTAGGATGAGGCTTGCAGCATTGCAGGAAGGAGAGAAGAGAAAGTCCCGCACGCAGGGTGCCACAACACACTGGGCATACACCTTCCACACTCCATTTTTTATTATAATCAGTGAGAAATGGAGAAGGGAAAGAAGAGCAGCAGAAGGACAAGGGAAACCTGATGAGCTCAGCTGGGAGCAGGAAAAGGATGCACAGGCACCCAGGGGGCAAGTATCCCAAGCAGCAGCAGGGTAACAACCTAAGGACAGAGGTTCATTAATTTATGAAAACAACTATACAGCAAGGCCCTGGCAATTACAGGGGACTAAACCCAGCAGAACCTGAAGGGACTAATACAAAAATAAGGTCCTCCTAATCTACAACTGGCATGTTCTCACAGATCTTTTCCCTAACTAAACTGGGAGCAATAACTACAGCCAAATCAGTTATTTCGGGTCCAGACACTGGGCTGACAAGGCCTGGCACAGAGCAACAGCCTGGTCAAAGGAAAAGCTTCCTACCCTCACTGCAGGCATCGGGATGAGGAATGGCTTTGCAGTAGCCACCCTACTTCCCGACTGCCCTGGCTCTGAAAAATCCATCCTGGCTTTAACTACCCTGTTCCCAGGAGGGCTGGCAGCTCACCTGCCTTCTCTGTTTGTTAAGGGATTGATGCATCTTTAACTTCTGCCCCATAGTTAGCATTTTCTATTCTTTCCAAGCGGGTTTAGGCCATACAGATCAATTATATCTCCAGCTTTCTGTTCTTGCCCTTACATGAGGAACTCCACATGCAAACTCCCACGCTGAACAGAGCCCACGTTGTGTAACAGAGACAGAAACAGGACAGCTAAAAAAAAAAAAAAAAAGACAACGTTCCTTTTTCTTTCCAGCAGCAGTTTTACTGCCTCACATCAACTCTGCTCCTGTTACAAGCCTATCCTGAGGTGGCTTACAACTCCTCAAGCAAGCACATGTGCCTTTAGACTTTCATTAACCCAGAACTCTAGTGCACTCCACCTCTCCTTCTCCCAACACTTATCTGACTTATAAGTAACCTTTGCTGGTATGACAAAGCACTTGCTTTCTTACTGCTGCCACAAGCCAGTGACATAAAACGCTCGCCTCCATATTTAATAATTGATCTGACAAAGTTCAATATTAAAGGAGGAATAGAGAGAGAAGTCCACCCGCATGAAGCAAGACTAGAGATTCCCAGCGAGCCCTGGTTAGTTAGTTAATAAGCAGGAATCCCTCACATAAAAGTGACTTCACATTCACTGCTTGGTGCAGCTTGGGGAGGAGATCCCCTTGGCTGCTCTTGCCCTGGCTATGTCTCTGGAGATCACRCAGCCCCGTCTTGCAACTCCTTCCCTTCTACCTAAGCCTCAGCACCATTACAGTTACTGGTTTCACCCTGGTTCTCCTAGCTGGCCAAAACAACCCTCCCAGCTTTGTGTCCATTGCAAACAAATCACACTCCACCTTCCAGTCATCAGGGATTAGCAGGAATTCAGATGCTGACATCTGAAGCTTATGAGCTGCCTGCAAACCTTCCTCTGTCCCCTCCCAGCACTCCAGGGAAGGCACACGGCATTTCTCTCCATTTACATTGCTCTCACCAACACCTTTACTAAGATGGTCTCAAACCACCTGTGGGCAGTGATGACCATTTGTTCCTTCCCTTTGCCATGTGCTCCTGATTGATAACTTAATCTGACCCTTCTCTTGCCCTGCTAGTCATGGATAGCCGGAGTAAGCAACAGAGATATCCCCAAAAGGCCACGTCCCATCAGCATCCCTTCTGCAGGGAGGACAGCACTCCAGCCTGAGGCTCCCAAGTCACATCCTTAGAAATCAGTCCTGGATAGACTTGGGAGGCTTTCTGCAGTTTTCACACTACATCTCAATCTTTTTCATCCATCTTTCCCTGACAATCTCCTCTTGGTGTGGCCCAGGATCTTAAACACTGACTTCTGGCAGCATCTCGATGAGGCAGGCACAGGCACACAGCTTCACCCACAGCATCAAGGCTTTTTGGGCTCTCCACAAAGATAAATTCATAGGAAACAGATGTGGGTGAGAGGTTAAACTCGGGAAAACAAGGCGGGGGGCGGAAAACAGTGACAAAGTAGTAGTAGTTTCCCTGTGTCAGCACTCTACAGAGATAGCTCAGCTGTGGAGTGGAAGAAGGGTGGAGGGACATGGACAGTGCAGTGACCTTATAACTTCTGGCTGCACGCATTGAAGAGCCTGTCAACCCTACCACGAAGAGATCTCAAAACAGAAATATTCAGCATTTAAAGCTGGAGTAGATGAATTACTGTTAATGTATTGACGTGTAGAGTTGCAACATGACCCCAAGAAGCTCCCACAGAGAGAGCATACGCCTGCTAGCAGACCCTCCGATGGCATGCAYGATGAGCAGCAACACCAGGAGGCGAAGAGGACACAGCTCAGAAACAGCAAGGAAACTTGGCCCTCTCCAAAGACTTACTGCAGCCAGGAAGGCTGGGAACCGGGCACCAAACTTCAGTCCCTGCTTCTACCAACCACCTTGTTTACAGCTGCTCATCGCCAGCTCCAAGGAGGGGCCAGGCAACAGTGCTATGTGGAAATACAAATTGTTTGTGAAAATAGAAGCAGCCCCTGAGCAACAAGAGAAGATCCACTGAGGCGTAATGGAAATGATTCAAGCAGCCCTTGGCACCCTGACATCCTCTGATCCTTTGAGCCACCTCCATAAATAGAACATTTTGCAGGGGCTGCAGGTGTGTGCAGCATGCACAAGGTCCAGCCGAGAGCCGTCTCATTGGGGAGCACAGATTCATGTGCCAGCAGGTCACCAGCACAGGAGAGCGAGTGGCAGCATATGATATGCAGCTAGGAGGAGATTAATGGGCAGAGAACCTGCCTAACTACTCACCTACCTAATGAACCTGGTTACAGCAAACAGCAGTTTCCCTCAATCACAGCTCAGATCCTGTTCCAGATCAGTGCACACCACACTGCTGGGGAAAGTCTCCTACGTGCCTGGCTCCATCTGCAACAGTGCTTTGGGGAAGGGCTGTGTCTGTGCCAACAGTGGTGCCCTCCCCAAATTCTCCTGCCAAGTCCACCTGCATGCAAGCATGCCAGGTCTGACATGCAAGAGTGCCACCCGGGTAAGCCAGCAGCCCGGGCTCAGTCCATGTATGAGCATACTGCTGTCTCACTGTCAAGCTAGAAGCTGCAAGTCTATCAGCAATTACAAGAACATACTGCCTATTTTTACAGCGCTCCCCCTACAAGCAGCAGGATTTCTACTGCCCAATTAGTAGTTCAAGTTACTATTTAAAGAATGACAGCTTAGGTGAGAGGAAGGCTGCCTCAGTAATCATTTATGTCAAACTCATCGCTGGGATTTGTTCAGGCTGTTACTGGAACATTTAAAGTCATCCTTTCTCCCAAATTAAGTGCTGTAGGTTTCATGAGAGGGTCAATCATTAACTACTCTTTGCTGACCTCTTCAAATCCCAGGCACACACCACATCACCAGAGGAATGAGTCTGGCTTTTTCAAGAGTGACTGCCATCTCAGACGGCAGAGAGGAGGTTTCCTTTCATCTTGTTCCGTGGATCAGGCTGAGCCAAGCAGGCAAGACACCCCCAGCCGCCCCGGCAATAGCTCTGTGAGATACAGCCTGCACAGCCTTACCTTCCTCTTTTCAAAAGAGGGAAAGAAAAAAGATATTTTTAAAAAAAAAACAAAAA